>CABHPH010156178.1:35129-53833 GCA_902168325.1 Peromyscus nudipes
AAATCTTCATTTGCTTAAGTTTTGAAATTTATTGCTGTGAAGTGAATTACAATGCTTCAGGGAGCTGTTGAAGTCCTGAGTGAATGTGTACTGTTGACATCATGAGTGTGGCCATGTCAAGAACCGAGATCCCTAACCCGTGGGAATTGCTAAAGCCTTCCACTGGTCCACGTGGGGATGTTGACAGTGTGTGCAAAAACTAGCAACCACAGCTTCCTGCTCCCAGATGACTGCTCCCCACCCCCACCCCTACTCCCACAAAGACCTCCCACTGAGACCAGCTGACCTGCCTCCTGAACTGTACACAATCAACCCACTAAACATCCCCGTGACTGCATAGCAGCTATCCTCCACCAGAGGTCGCACTGCCCACCCGATGCCAGCTTTTCTGTGTATGGCTGTTGTTTCTTTCCCATTCACAGCCTCTACTTCATCTGCAGTGTGTCTTCTTCCTCGGCTGTGATTATCATTTCCTGGTGCTTTCTACTTCTTACCTGTCTTCCCAGATGTCTGACTGTGTTTTCAAGTAACCATCATCTGCAGCACCCTTAGCCACTGGGCCATCTGGAAGACCCCTTTTTTGTTTTTAGGAGAATTTCTTTGTTTGTTTGGGAGGGAGGGTTGTTTGTTTTTGGAACAGGGTCTCACTATGTAGCCCTGGCTGGCCTGATACTTGCTATGTAGACCAGACTGGCCTTGAACTCAGAGATCTTCCTGCCTCTGCTTCCCAAGTGCTGGGATTAAAGAACACCACCTCCCGGCCCCCTTTTATGTTTTTGTGGTGTTAAGGATTGAACCTAGAACCTTGGGCATGCTACATAAAGGTTCCACCACTGAGCTACACTCCTGTCCAATTATGCCTTTTTTGTGAGATGGGGGCTTTTTCAACTTTTCCAGCGTCCTGCGGTTTTGATATTAATATTTTCATTATCATTTAGTTGAAAGTACTTAATTTTTTGTGTTTTATGTCTCTTTGACAGGGCACTATTTAGAAGTGTCCAGTTTTGTGGTACTTTGAAAATTTTTGGTTTTTGTTTTTGACACTTAATTTAACGGCACTGTGGTCAGAAATGCAGTCTATATGATACCAGTTCTCTGAAAGGTTTTGAGATGTCCCTTGTGGTTTGTATATGATTCATCTCAGTAAATGCTCTCTGTGTGTGTTTGAGAGGAATATGATTTGTTAATTATTGTGTTTATCTATCTCTTTATATATATTCATCAAATCCAGATTAGTTAAAAAAAATCAAATCTATAGTGTTACTCCTGTTTTTCTTTACTTCTTCCCTTTCTGTTTTTGGAGATAGGATCCCAATATGTAGCCCTGGTAGATCTGGAACTCCCAATGTACCCTATGTAGACCAGGCCAGCCTCAAAGTCTTGGAGATCTGCTTGCTCTCTCTGACTTCCGAGAGCTGGGATTAAAGGCATATAAGCTATCATGTGCAGGCGGTTTTTCTTATGATGAATAAACAATTCAGAGATGTTTATTGAAACTCCCTACAATGGTGGTGAACTTAATTTTGTCATACAGAGCTATTAATTATTGCTTCAGATGAGAAAGCAGTTTTATAAAAAATGTGGATTTATTTTATCCATTGGTGAATTATGAGTACATTGCTGCATAATATGTCTGTGTGTGTGTGTGTGTGTGTGTGTATGTGTGTGTGTGTGTGTGTGTGTGTGTGTGTGAGAGAGAGAGAGAGAGAGAGAGAGAGAGAGAGACAGACAGACAGACAGACAGATAGACAGACAGACAGAGACAGGGGTGGGGGTGCTTGCCATGCTTCCCAGGCAGGCTTTGAACTCCTGCCTCCGCCTCTGGAGTGGCTTGGACTACAGGCCTGCACACCACTGCACCAACTCTGTCTCTGCCTCTCATAATGCTTGTAGTACTTGTCACATTCCCCTCGCTGTGACCAAAACACTTCGGAGAACAAGTTAGAGGAAAGGTTGACTTTGGGTTACAGTTCTCAGAGTCCGGTCCACGGTGCTTGGCTCGGTTGACTCAGGCACTGTGGTGAGGCAGGTGGCGGAGGAGGCTGTTCACCTCACTGTGGGCGGGGAGCAGAGAGCATGGAAGGGACTGAGGACCAGGTAGAACCTTGAAAGCTGTGCCCCAGTGCTATAGTTCTTCCAGTTAGGCCCCGCCTCCCAAGGGTTGCACATGTCCCAAAGTAGTGCGGCCAACTGAGGACCGAGTTTCAACACCTGAGTCTGTAGGGCACTTCATATTCAAACCACGACGCTTCTCTATCTCAATGTGAAATCGGCTTGACTCACCACCTTCAGTGTAGTTAGAATCTGCAGAGTGTTTTTTTCCCCCACCCTTTTACTTTCAGTCTGTCTGTCTGTCTGTCTGCTGTCTGTCTGTCTGTGTCTTTGTGCCTAAGATGCACCTCTCTGTCCTAGTTAGCTTTAACTGTCAATTTGACACAAACCAGAGTCACCAGAGAAGGGAGTCTCAAATGAGAGACTGTCCAAATCAGATTGGCCTGTGGGCTTGTCTGTGGGGGGATTGTCCTGATAACTGATGGAGGAGGGCTGAGCTCCCTGTGGGCGGCACCATTCCCTGGGCAGATAGGCGGTCCTGGGCTAGCTAAGCATGGAGCTGCCATACTTTCTTGGCTCAGAGGTGATGTCCTGTGTGGAATGGTAAACAGGCCTGCTTTCAAGTTCCTAGTCTGACTTTCCTCAGTGATAAGGTGAAATGAAACCTTTCCTCTCCAAGTTCCTTTTGGTCATGGTTTTTTTTTTCACAGCGACAGAATGAAACTAGACCACTTACAAACTGCAACTAACACTTTGTCCGTTGATTTTTTTCCTCTTCCCCTTATGGCTTTTTGTTTGTTTGTTTGGTTTGGTTTGGTTTGGTTCCTTAGCCTGTTTTGTTTTCAGGCTAGCCTGCACTTTATACTGGTCATTGAGCAGAACTGCCCTTTCTTGAATTAACCTTTGTCTTTTCATTTAATCTGTTTACCGTTACATTTTACCTGGTATATTCCTTATGAAGCCTGAAGGAAGGCCGGGTGATTTGTTGCACACCTTTAATCCTAGCACTCAGGAGGATCTCTGTGAGTTCAAGGCCAGCCTGATCTACATAGAAAATTCCAGGACAGCCAGGGCTATATAGAGACCCTCCCTTAAAGAAAAAATATAAGATTGGAGGAATTGTTTCTTTTATCAGTAATGCCTGCCATTTTAAGCACAAACCTGTGTGTGTATGTGCACATGCATACGTATATGTGTACACATACACTTCTGTCAGAAGTTTTTAAAACTGATTCTTAGAAACTGAATTTCTAGGTTAGGGGCTGGAGAGATGGCTCAGCAGTTAAGAGCACTTGCTGCTCTTGCTGAGGATACATGTTCAGTTCCCAGCACTCACACAGTGGTTCACAACTATTATTAACTACAGTTCGAGGGAATCCAATACTCTCTTCTGACCTCCACAGGAACCTGGCATGTATGTGGAGCATATACATACATTCAGGGAAAATAATCATGCACATAAAATAAATAAATAACACTAAACAAAGAACCTCATAAAATTTCTATAAAGAAAGAGTTTCTAGGTTAGAAAGGTATATGCTGTCTTTTTTCAAGAAGGGAGGCTGGGCACACTCCACAAGTGCTCTCCACTTAGCTGTTTTTCTAGTCTATATGCTATCTTGAAACTACATTTATTTTTATTAACTATATTTTCATAGTGTTCTACAATTCTATAGATTAACAATGTTTTGAAACTCAACCTAAATATTTGTATCTCTCTGTCTGTCTGTCTATCTATCTATCTATCTATCTATCTATCTATCTATCTCTCTATCTATCATCTATCAGATTTATAGAGATCCACCTGCCTCTGCCTCCCCAGTGCTGGGATTACAGAAGTACACCACCATGTCTGTCTTAACCTCAATTTTAAACAGTGATGTTCTTTACAGTTTTCACACCTTACAATAATAACGACGACGACGCTGGTGATTAGGTTCTTGAAGCCGGAGCCATGGGTCCGTGGTTAAGAATGTTCTCTGCTCTTTCCAAGTAGTGGAGCTCAGCTCCTGCCTCAGGTGACCCCCGACTGCCTGTAACTCTAACTTCAGGAGATCTTACACCCACTTTTGTCTTCCGAGGGCAACTGCTCTCCACACACACACACACACACACACACACAATTAGAAATAAAATCAATACTTAAAACAATGATAAATAACCATTTTAAAAAGTTTGTGTGCATTCAAGAATTCACATAAGTCCCTGAAAGTGGAGTTACTGAACTCAGGGCTGTAGATACTAACTGTGCTTACATATGCAACCCAAAGTTATGCTTCTTGTGACCACTGGGAAGCTTCAGATCCCAAATGTTTGGAAAGTCAGCATAATATAATTTCTGTTTTCATTACCTATTGTCAGGTGGAAGTTTACATCCATTGTTCTGTTTCACATTTTCTTTTTAGCATTAAACATCTCTAAATTTTCCCATACTTACGACTTGAACATCCAGGATGAACTGTCTACTTATTTGTTCGTTTTTAATTTAGATAAGTAAATTTCATGTCAAATACGCTATCTATAAAGATTGGAAACCTTTGTTATGTATTGTGAAGATTTTGCCACAGAACATTATCTGCGTTCCAATGTATTGTTTATGGTGATTTTAACACACACATATTCAAATCAATCTTTCCCTTCATAGTTTCTGATTTTGGTGTGACCTGCCATTCCAACCTCATATACACATTTCCTCCTTTTTCTTCCAGACTTTGCTCATTCCAGTTTAATTCATCTTCGGCGTTTTCTGTCAGGAATTTTTAGTAGTAGAGGATGTGAGGTACAGCCCACACTTGTTTTCCTTCCTAATGATCTGTTAGTTGTCAACCTAGACCATTTATTGACTAATGAGTCTTATTCTCTTTCATATATTTTGACTTCATTCAGATACTCATCTTTGTTTCTGACAGATGGACTTGGTTTCATTCATCTATTGCACTGTGGACACTAGAACTATGGTACTTTATTCATTCACCCAGTTAGTCTGTTATTTTTTGGGTTTTTTTGGTTTATTTAAAGTTTTTCATACAATATATTTTGATCAGCTAACTTCATGTTCTCTCTCTCCCTCTCTCTTCTCTCTCCCCTCCAAAAAGAAAACCAACAAAAAACAGAAAAATAAAGAAAATCAGACCAAAAAAAAAGCCAAAGCATTTTGAGACAGGAGCTTGCTCTGTAGCCCTAGGCTTGGCCTCCCTCTTATTGGGGTTATAGGCATGTGCCTATGGCTGATACTACAGTACTTAAATTCGGGGGCTTTCTGGAACATTCTCATCTCAGATTGCATCTTCCACCTCATTTGTTAGACTCTGGGAGTTTCTTGACTATTCTTATAAGATTGTTTTTCATGATGAAGTGTAACTGCCTTGCCATCTGGACCCCCTAATCCTTAGTTGGCTTTTGAGTGCAACCATATTGTATTTATACACTCACTGGAGAAAGAATAGCATACTTCATAACATCACTCTGCAATACAGAATAAAACGTCTTTTTGTTGGGCATGGTGGCACAGGCCTTTAACCCCAGTATTTAGGAGGCAGAGGCAGGCATATCTCTGTGAATTTGAGGCCAACCTGATCTACACAATGAGATCCAGGCCAACCAGGGCTTCTTTGTCTGTCTGTCATAAATGAAAAGAAAAAAGTCTTTTGTATCTTACATATCCAGGCTGGCCTCAATCTCACTATGTAACTGAGGGCCACTGTGAAGTTCGGATCCTCCTGCCTCCATCTCCTAAGTGCCGGGAATTCAGATGCACCTCATTTCATGCAGTCCTAGGAACTGAACCCAGGACATGCTAGGTACCTGCTAAGTAAGTACTCTACCAACTGAACCACACCCCCACCCCAAATTTATAATTTTTGTAAGAGTCTTTATGGAGATATATCTCACATATCCTATAACTCACCCATTTAAAATTTCCAACTCAAAGTCAGGCAGGCCTGATGGCAAAGACCTTCTTTGGTTACAGAGGGAGTTCAAGGTCTGGGAGTTCAAGGTCTGGGAACTTAGTGAAATCCTATCTCAGAGGGGTGGGAGAGTAGAGAGTGAATGAGCAAGTGAGCTCAAGGAGAGATCATTAGCCTAGAGTATACAAGGCCCAGTAGCACGCACGCGCGCACGCACACACACACACACACACACCCCTCAGTGTACTTTAATATATCAAAATCATTTAACCATGACCACAGTCAAGTTTTGAACATTTTCAACACCCCCAAAGAAATCGAATACCCATTAGTTTTTACTTCCTGTTCACTAACCACTCCACCCCTAGGCAATCATCAACCTACTTTTTGTCTCTCCAGGGCTGTCTGCACTGGACAGTTCATATAAATGGAATCAAACAATGTGTGGCCCCTTTAAATGGTTGCTTTCACTTATCATAATATGTGCAAAGCTCATTTGTAGTGTAGCAAATATCACAACTTCATTCCTCTTTAGGTCAAGTAATATCCATTGTATAAACACATTACATTTGCCATGCAGTGGTGGTGTAGTGGTGCATGCCTTTAATCCCAACACTGTGAGTTTGGGGCCAGCCTGGTCTACAAAGTGAGTTCCAGGACAGCCAGAGCTTTTACACAGAGAAACCCTGTCTTGAAATGCAACCCCTCCAAAAACAACAACAAAACACACACACACACACACACACACACACACACACACACACTACAGTTTTCTACTTACCAGTTGATGGACATATGTATTACTTCTGTCTTTGACTACCATGAACAGTGCTGTTATGAACATTCATACGCAAGGTTCTGCGTGGACATGTGTTTTTATTTCTCTTGAGTTTGTATCTAGAATTGGAATTGCTAGGTCCTGTCGTAACTCTGTTTTTAGTATTTTGGGGGATTGCCGGACTATTTTCCAAGCTGACTATGCCACTTAATGCTCCCAGTGGCCGTACAAGTCTGAGGGTTCTAACTTTCCCTGTCCTTGTCACACTTGTCAATCTTTTCAATGATAGTGTGTCATCATTCACTGTAATTTTGATGGGCAGCTTTCTGATGATGTTGGACGTTTTTTTCCCATGCTTCACCATTCATGCATTTTCTTTGGAGAAATGTCCATTTGGACCCTTTGCCCATTTTAAAATGACTTATTGTTGAGTTGTAGGAATTCTTTTGCTGTTGTTGGTTTTTTTCAAGACAGGGTACCTTTGTGTATCCCTGGCTGTCCTGGAACTCTGTAGACCAGGCTGGCCTCAAACTCACAGAGATCCGCCTGGCTCTGATACACACACACACACACACACACACACACACACCCCGCCCCGAGTGCTGGGATTAAAGGCATGTGCCACCACCATCTAGCAGTTGTAAGCATTCTTGAACTATTCTAGATTCAAACTATCTTCTCCTACCATGACTTAGAAAAATCTCTCATTCTGTGTTATCTTTTCAGTTTTTTATGGTATTCGTTTTCTTAAAAAAAAAAAAAAGACTTAAAAAATTTATTTATCTGTATGTGTTGGGGGCAGGGCATGTGCATGAAGGTACCTGAGGAGGCTAGAAGAGGGAATCAGATCCCCTAAAGTTAGAGTTACAGGGATGTGAGTCACCATGTGGGTGCAGGGAACCAATTGTGACCCTCTGTAGGAGAGCAGCAAGTGCTCTTTACCACTGAGCCATCTCTCCAACCTCTCTTATTGTCTCTCTCCCTCCCTCCCTCCCTCCTCCTCCTCCTCTTCCTCCTCCTCCTCCTTCTCCTTATTCTTTTGTTTGTTTGGTTGGTTGGCTTTGGTTTTTTTTTTTTTTTTGAGAAAGGGTTTCTCTGTGTAGCATTGGCTGTCCTGGAATTCACTCCATAGACCAGGCTGGCCTTGAACTCACAGAGATCCACCTACCTCTGCCTCCTGAGTGCTGAGATTAAAGGCATAACTCTCCATGCTTTATGGTGTTATTGAAGCACACAAGTTTTAATTTTTCATGATGTCTACTTATTCTTACTTTTATTGCTTCTGTGTTTGATAATTTCTAAGAAGCTACCACATAACCCAATGTCACCAAAGTCTACACCCATGTTTTCTTCTATGAGTTTTGTGGTCTTAGCTCTGATGGGTCTTTCAACTGTTTTGAATTAAGTTCTGTGTGCAGTGTGTGCCAGGGACCCAGCTTTGCTGCTTTGCATATGGATATCCAGCGGCGTCAGCACTATTTGTGGAAAAGACAATTCATTTCCCTTTCAAATGGTCTTGGCACTTGTGTCAAAAAAATAACTGACTGTAAAGTGAGGGTTTACATGTTGGCTCTCCGTCTCAGCCTCTCATCTGTCACCCATGCCGGAACCTCAGAGTGGAGGCTGCCGTAGCTTCCCTCTCTGTCTTGGAACCGGGAAATGTGAGTCCTCCAACCTTTCACCTTTCCCCAGATTGTTTTGGCGATTCTGAGCCCCTTGCCTGTTTCATTCCCAGGCACCTTTGTTGCTGGGGTGAATAAAAACAAGCTGTGGTTTTTTTTCTATTATACTTTCTACTTGGTCCCTGCTGGTGTATGGAGAATAACTGAATGTCCTATGTTTGTTTTGTATACAGTTAGTTCCTTTACTGAATTCCCTTATTAGTTCTAAACATTTTTCAGCCCATTAGCTGTGGTTTCTTAGGTAGATAATCATTATATAATGTAAATATATATCCAATGATTATATATTATACCTATATATTATAAATAATTATATAACATATATTGTATCTATGTATTATATATAATTATATATATCTCATATGATAATGATATATATATCATTTTTTATATATATATAATTTGCTTATAATGATAAGCTTGACTTTTCCTTCCCAAATTTATGCCTCTGTTTTCCTCTCCCATTATTTTCTATTATTCACAATTACAAAGACCCTTGTTTTCATAGGGATGCTTTCATTATTAAAGACCATATCTCTTCATCCCTCCTCATCATTAGGCATCACACTGCAGTTTGATCGAGACAAATACCATTTACCATGTCACCAAAGTCACCTTGTATTTCTAGTCACTGAGTTCCCATCAGGGGATATCTTATCAGGGTAATTATATTGCTGGGTCTCCTGAGTCCTATTCATGTGATGAACAACATTAATAAACTTTTATATTGATTCCCCCTTTTATAAACTAATTGTCTCCCCTCCAGTGGGAACAAATGAGCTCACATTAACAGAAATAGCTCAGGTTTCACAGGCACATGGTCCCACCTGTATAATACAGAACAGATGTCACAGGCTGAATGCCAGTGGGTCGTATCTAGTTAGCTGAGAAGGAAGGGGTTTAAAATACTGTTTTGAATTAGTCACCAGCATTTAAAGATTAGGGAATTTCAGATAAGAATTCCAATTTCCTTTTTGTCTTTAAATCTCTTAAGATCTGGCCCTTCTGGTTCCTGCTTTTCCACATGGCCACAGCAGGCTGAGGCTGGGCCCCAGGGGCCCTCTTTAGCGGTCTCTTCATTTACCTCACTAGCATTCTCTCTGCACCCCCATTGTCTCCATATCCAATTGTTTCCCAGACATCAGGGTCAAGGGTCAGTTACCAGTTTTTGTATTTGTGCAATTGCTTTTCTTATTATGGAATTAGGTGAAAGTGAAGTATTTCTTGTAATGATGTCTCTAGAAAATGTAGAGGAAATAAAAGAGGCCAAGAGGGCTGTGCATCAAGGGAAATGGGGCAGCACACTTTTCAGAGGATGTGAGGAATATTCCTAGAGGGTTAATACACAGTGGGTGTCTGTTGAAAGAATTAGATGTAAAATGCCACCAGAAAATAAAACATAACAAGAAGAATATGTAAAAGCTGCATTGATGTGGGAACACACACATATATAAGTCACACACACACACAACACACACACACACACAGAAAGAGAGAGAGAGAGAGAGAGAGAGAGAGAGAGAGAGAGAGAGAGAGAGAGAGGGAATGTTTCCATGAGGTTCATTTGGGAAGGCTTTAAAGAATAAACCAGGCTGTTATGAAATGTCACGATGTGTTAAGGAAACCCCATCTCCTGAGTCTGTCCCTGAGTTTGACCTGCCTGGCTTGTGGAGATATTTATGTTTCTGATCTATGCTCAGGTCTTCTTGGTTATTTCTAAGGAGTTTCCCAGCAGTGACTGTGCCGGGGTCAGTCTCCCTGGGTAGACCTGGGTACAAAACATTGAAATTTCAAAGCCACACTTTCCTCTCATCTCTAAGGGGCCATAGCTGGGGCATGTTCCTCTCCGGCCATCTTGGACCCTTGTTCTGTGGTGCTCCCCCCGACTCCAACTCTCAAGTGACCCTGAGGGAAACATCTTTTTTTCCTCCCCCTGAAATTCTTTCTCCATCAGGTTCAGATATCAGCCTGTGAAGCTGACCTGAGACGAGGGTCACACCCTTATAGAAAACAACACCGAGGGCTTGATTTGGGAGGGAGCTGCAGTTTGGTCTCGCTCTCAGTTTCTCGACGTCCAATCTGAATTTTAAAATGGAAACACACTGGTCAGACCCTGAGCAGACTCTCCTCATCTCATACCCCAGGGCTTCCCATAAGCTCCTCCTTTCGAGACCTTGCCTCAGCCAGATGAAGGTACACAGTGGTGGTTCATGTGCTCCTGGTCCACTTGATCTTGCTGTTTGTCTGTTTTGTTTTGACACAGGCTCCCACTGTGTAGCCCCAGCTGGCCTAGAGTTTCCAGAGACATGCCTGCCTCTGCATCCTGAGGGCTGGGGTGAAAAGTGTGTGCCACCTAATACTCTTGAGACGTCAGACATGTTCTAATCCTCCTAGGCTCTTCCAGGATGTCAGCATTCCTTAAACCTTACTTAATTTTTTTTAGATTTACATATCTTATATATATATGATATATATATCATATATATGAGTGTTTGGCTGTATATACATACATACATACATACATACATACATACATACATACATACCTAGTATGTATGGCATGATGCCTGTGGAGGTCAGAAGCCAGTGTTGGATTCCCTGGAACTGGAGTTACAGATGGCTGTGAGCCACTGCGTGGGGGCTAAGAACCGAACATGGGTCCTCTGCAAGAGCAATAAGTGCTCTTAACTGCTGAGCCATCTCTCTAGCCCCGATAGGCACTACTTTGTCACAGCACACTACTGCTTTTTTTTTTTAATTGAGACAAAGTGTCATGTAGCCCAGGCTGGCCTCAAATTTGCTGTGTCCAGGAGGATGACTTTGAACTTCTGACCCTCCTGTGTCTTCCTCTCAAGCGCTAGAATCACAGGTGTGCACTTGGTTGGTGTGGTGCTAGGGATCAAATCCAGGGCTTTGTGCATGCCGGGTAAGCACTTTACCAATGGAATTATATCCCCTGCCCCACGCTGTTATTTTTTTCTTTTGGTTTTTCGAGACAGGGTTTCTCTGTGTAGTTTTGGAGCCTGTCCTGGATCTCACTCTGTAGACCAGGCTGGCCTCGCACTCACAGAGATCCACCTGCCTCTGTCTCCCGAGTGCTGGGATTAAAGGTGTGCACCACCAACAGCCCGGCTCCACATTGTTATTTTTAAGTTGAGGCTGGATACAACTTACACTTGTTTTATTATTTGAGATTTTGTCATAGAGAATTCATCTGCAGTTCGCCATATAGACTTTAGTATCCGGTTAAAAATGAAACAAGAAACTTCTCAGCAGTTTTTAAGACTCGGACATTTTAAGCTTTGTTTTTTAAGGTTGACTTATATTTTGAAATAATTTGGACTGATAAAAATAAGCTGTAAATACATAATCTTTACAGCATCACCTAACTCTCCCAAATATCAGAATTGAACATAACATTAAAATTAGGTTGGAGAACTGGAGAGATGGCTCAGTGATTAAAAGCACTGGATGCTTTCCCAGAGGACCCCTGTTCAGTTCCCAGCACCACCACACAGCTAACAAACCTCTGCTCTGATGCCCTCTTCAGGACTCTAAGGGCACTGCATGCATAGGGTGCACACACATACATGCAGATAAAACACACATACATATGAGATAAAAATAAACCTTAAAAAACTAGGATTGGTATAGATACAGTAGTTTTGTTTGTTTGTTTGTTTTGAGACTAGATCTTGCTATGTAGTTCAATGTGGGCTTGAACTCAATTACCTTCCTGCCTTAACCTTCCCAGTGTTGGGAATACTGGAATATGCCACCACGTCCAGTTGGATATGCTATGGGTAGATTTTATTCAACTTTTGTCAATGGTTCCCTTCAATGTCTTTCTTTTGGTCCAGGACCCAGTCCTGAATCTCTCATTTACCCTTAAGCATTGCGTGACAATGGCCCCCACCCCAACCTTTGTGAGCCTCAACCTTGACACTGGTGTGTATTTCATAGAGTGATTCTCAGTTTGGGTTAGATTTCTTTTTTTCTCTTTTCTTTTTTTTTTTTTTTTTCAGTTAGACCGAGGCAAAGCATTTTAGGCAAGAACATCTCAGAAAGGACACACCTTTCTCAGCCCCTTGAATCATGTGACTCCTCAGGATGATGTCAATTTTGTTCAGTTGGCACAGGGTGTGTCTGCTGGTTTCTCCACTGTAAAGTTTCTGTTTTCTCTCTGTAACTGCTACACATCTGATGGCGAACTATTTGGCAAGGCAAACAAGCCTGTTTTTCTTAGTCCCTTCAGGCTGTGACACCACACACGGAGGGGCTGAGAATCAACAAACATTTCTCACGATTCTGGAGCCTGGAAAGCCTAAAACAGACAGTGCTGGCAGACTCAGCAGCTGGTGTGCGCCTGTTCCTCACAGATGGGACAAAGGGACGAAGTTTTCGTGGGTCCCCTTTACGAGAGCACTGATTCATCTCGGGGGAGGAACAAGTATGGCTGAATCATAACTACAAAGGTTTCATCTTCTTAACCATCACATTGGAGGCTAGGTTTTGTAGAAGGGACCTGTACACAACACCATCTATCATCATATGCTGGCCTACTGCATTTCCTTTTTATTTTTAAAATTTTTAGGGTTTTGTTGTTGTTTTGTTTTGTTTGTTTTTGGTTTTTCAAAACAGGGTTTCTCTGTGTAACAGCCCTGGCTGTCCTGGCTCTCACGCTGTAGACCAGGCTGACCTCGAACTCACAGAGATCCACCTGCCTCTGCCTCCTGAGTGCTGGAATTAGAGGCATGTGCCATCATGCCTTGCACTTAAACTGTTTTCAGTTTTTATTTTATTTTATATGTATGGGTGTTCCGCCTGCATGTATGTCTGTGCACATCTGTGTCTGTTAGCCAAGGAAGCCAGAAGGCATCAGATCCCCTAGGAATGGAATTACAGATGGCTGTGAGCCAACATGTGGGTGGTGGGAATTGAACCAGGCTCCTCTGGAAGGGCAGCCAGTGCTCTTAAATAAAACCATCTCTCCAGCCCCCTGGCCCATTGCATTTACCAATCACTGATGATACTTGCCTGCTGGCAATTTCTTCCTGTTTATATTTTGTGTGTGTATATGATTGCATGTGTGTGCATGTGATGTGTGGATGTGAGTGTAGGCTCACATGCGCCAAGGCACGTGCTTATGGAAGTCAGAGAACAACTTCCAAGAGTCTGTTCTCTTCCTCCGTGGTGGGTTCCAGAGATGGAATTTGGGTGGTCAGGTTTGTGAGGCGAGCCCCTGTCCCCACTGAGCCCTCTTGCCAGACCCTGCTGTTAATTTCTTTTCTTTCTCTCTTTCATTTTGTTTTATTTTTTGAGCATGGTGTCTCTGTGTAGCCTGGCTGTTCTGGAACTTGTTCTGTAGATCAGGCTGACCTCAAACTCAGAGATCTGCCTGCCTCTGCCCCCCAGTGCTGGGATTAAAGGCGTGCGCCACCACACCCAGCCTTGGTAAGTTTTTAACAATTCAGTCTATGACCCTTTCATCTTCGCCCAAACACTGAAACTACAAATACAAAATGTTTATTTTCCCCTCCCCCTTTTGGGGGGAGGGAGTGTAATTTAGAGGATGCTCGTGTAATTTAGAGGATGCTCGTGTAATTTAGAGGATGCTCGTGTAATTTAGAGGATGCTTGTGTAACTTAGAGGATGCTCGTGTAACTTAGAGGATGCTCGTGTAATTTAGAGGATGCTCGTGTAACTTAGAGGATGCTCGTGTAACTTACAGGATGCTCGTGTAATTTAGAGGATGCTCGTGTAACTTAGAGGATGCTCATGTAATTTTGAGGATGCTCGTGTAATTTTGAGGATGCTCGTGTAATTTAGAGGATGCTCGTGTAATTTAGAGGATGCTCGTGTAATTTAGAGGATGCTCATGTAATTTTGAGGATGCTCGTGTAATTTTGAGGATGCTCGTGTAATTTAGAGGATGCTCGTGTAATTTAGAGGATGCTAATGATTCTCATTGTGTCAGGTTCTCTCAAACATCTGGGTCGTCTGTTTCCCAGCTCACCAGGGATCAGTCTTTATCCAGGAATAAATGGCGGTTGGAGTGACTTGCTGACTGGGTATAGAGTGAATAGTTGATGAAGGAAGTGAGTGGGGAAGGCAATCTAAACAGAAATCAGAGTGTGGACGGGCATGGAGGCATGAAAATCCCAGTGAAGACTCCCTTCCCGGTGTTCTGTGTGCTGAGGTGTGGTTTACTGTGAGCAGAACGTTAGCTTGAAAGAATGCATGCTAGAGTTGGGGTGTGAGCTGGCTGTCTTCTAGGCTTCCTATGTGGGAAGCTTTGTACTCCACACAGTGCTGGCGCCTGCTGGGAAGAAGGTGCTGATGGCCTGAGGCACGAGGTGCAGTGGCAGCAGAATCACAGAATCTCAGCTCAAGAGAGAAGTCCGGGCAACCAGTTTGAGTGGGATGGACAGACGGATGAAACTGCTCTGGGAGAAGAGAAGCAGTCTCAGTCAAGTATGCAATGATTCCAACATTAAAGGGAAGATGAAGAAGGAAAAGGAGCCTGACACAGTGCTCCCGGGTGACGGGGGTTCAGGACCCGGCGGGGGGAGTTTCCTCGGAAAGGTAGCAGGAGTAAGGTCTGAAAACCAACACACTGGATTTGGCATTTGAGGTTTTCCTGGTGACCTTCTTTCAGAACACTGTGGAATAAAAGTAAGATGGGGAAGTTGAAACAGGGCAGGCTGCTCTTTGAAAACATCAGGCAGTGGAGGGGAGGAGCGTGATCAGAAATAGCCATATTTGTAAGCAGAACCACAGAAGAGGTGGACTGGCTGGAATGCAGCCAGGCGCCACTGAATGACAGAAGTACTCTTGGGTCTTCCCAGCTGCGTTGGGGAATGTTTCTGGTAGCTGTCACTCTAATTTCTGTCCAGAAGATGCCAGGTGCTCTTGAGGTCTGGCCGGTGGTCAGGCCTGCAGGGACAACAACACACCCCAGGGCTGAAGGGAGGATCATTTCAAACTCCACATCTGGGCCACAGCTGCCTGTCGCAGGGCAACGCTGCCAGGTTTCTGATTTTCTGAGCTTTCTGGGGCCTCAGCTTTACTCTGCCTTCAGTTTTAGGAACACCAAAGATACAGAAGAAGTCAAACTGCTTCTCATAACTTCTCTAGCACTTATTTTACCTTTAAAAGCGCTCTTCTCCATCCTCTCCATTTGGTGCACACTGTCCATCTTGTCTACTCCTTTACAGCGGAGCCGGCTTCCTCAGCCCCTCTCCTCTTCCTCCTACAAATGTTGGCATGTTTGTACTGAACAAAGTGGAGCCTGGGGAGGCAGTTGTGTGGACCACATTGCCCAGGGCTGTTACCGTCTGTAAACGGGTGGTTAGAGGCGAGACCCCCGTGGAGAGGCCCATGATGGGCACTGAGTCCCTTCCCATCCACTTCCAACTTCTCTGCCTGCCCAAAGGGTACTTTCTGTTTCTGTCCATTTGGGGAAGTCGCTTTTTCTTGGTATTTAGGGAGTCAGGAAAAGAAAAGCCATTGGGTTTTCACACTAGCCTTCAGGTAGGGCTGTCTGTGGCTTTTGACCAACAATAACGTATGACCTTGTGGTCGGTTTTGGACCTACTCCTGGGAAAGTGGGACCCAGTTGAAGGAACAAAAGATTCTGGTACTGTGAAGAGGTGATGGCACATGGAACCAGAGGCTAAGGAAGCAGTGCTGGGAAGTTTGGATTGGCTGGAAGTTTCTAGGAAGGTTCTTGCAGTCAGAGTGCTCATCAGTGCAGCGGGGGTGCAGGTTTTTTAAGGGTTAAGAGCACCCGAAAAAAATAGAAGTAGGAGGAGGAAGTGGGGCGCTGGGTCGCAATGCGAGAAGGAAGCAGCTCACAGCTCATCGGAGCTTCCTCTTTCTCCTCCTTCCCCGAAGCCCCCACCCACCCCTCCTGCGCACACAAAAGGCTCTTCCGCCCCCCTCACCCCGAACCTCACCTTACTCTTGGGGGGGCTGTGATGCTCGGTGCTGGTACACCAGCCGGGTCCTGTAGTTCCTAGGCAGGTGGGGGTCCCAGCTCTGAGCAACTTCTCAGTAGCTTTGAATCCTAGGACGCAAGGGTCAGTGGTACCGGCCTAACGCGACCCGGCCACCAGAGGGCGGGAGAGCCCGGCCGGGCGGCTAGCCCTGCCCAGACCACGCCCCTGCCAAGCCCCGCCCCGAAGGCCCCGCCCCCCGGGGTTGTAGAGACTGAGCAGATGCTGGGACTTGCTGCCCAGCTCCAGCCGCCTCACGGTGGTCTGGACATCACCCCAATAGCAGGGAGTCTTCGCTGGAAAGGGGCTCGGCGCCCGGCGGGGACTGCAGGTGTGTGGCTGGGCTGATTGGGGCGGGGGGAAGTGCTGAGGCCACGGGTGAGAGCTCGAGGCACAGCCAGAGCGGGTTGGAACCATCCTGGAGCAATGTGCCCCAACTTCAGCTGGTAAGCTGGACAGTTGGCGGTCTTCCAGCTCCGCAATTAAAGTCCACCTCGAGGACACGGGGCTAAAAACCCATGGGTTGTCCCAGAGGCAGAAGGGGCATCCTGGGACTGCTTATCAAGATCGAAGTAGTTATGAGGCCAAGTGTGTGCGCAGCCTCCTGCTGGGTCCACAGACCACCCTGTGCTTTAGAGTAAAGGAACCTGCAGTCCTCTGGCTCTGAACTCTGTGGGGAACGTGGGCAACAAGAGTCCTTTGGCATCAGGACCTGGGCGTTGTCCTCCGTCGAGCCTCATGCTGCCCCATGTTAGTGAGCGTGGACCCTCAGACACGGCTGCTTTTCTAGGCACTGTCAGAGAACGTTTACACGCCGGAGACATGCGTGTATGAGTTTATGAATGTATGTGAGCCTACACGTGTGTGTGCTCGAGCGCTGGCATGATGGCCCATCCGAGGGTGGTGGCGGTAAATATGCAAGAAGTTCAGGACAGTAGGAGGAAGGAGGCTGTTCAGAGGGAAAAGGAAGGCGACATGAAAGCCGCAGGATGTGGTATGATGTGAGTTAAGCCTTCTGCGAGAGGAGGGGTGGCTTTTGGCAACTGGAGAGCTAAAAGCAGGCCAACTCACCTGAAGACCTTTTCTGAATGGCTGTCCTCCGCTTTGGACTTCGCTTTCTTTGCCTGTTGCGAATCACCTGGTAAGGTCGGGTTTCCAGAATAGTGTTGTGTGTCCTGCAATGCCTGCCAAAAGAGAGTCTCACCCCAGCGGTACAGTACAGCTGTCCAAGGTGAACCAAATTTTAAAAAAGGTCCTTAAGCCAGGGGTGGAGCTGTTGCTTGGGAACCACGTGTAAGATGGAATAGAGACCTAAATTCCAGCCAGACCTTGGCATATGACCTCCCTCTGCTTGCCTCAGTCTCCTTGTTTGTAAAATGGGTTATAAACTTCTGATCTACAGGGCCATGTGGGAAATGAAAGGAGACAGGTGAGCAATGAGGGCTACACGGGAGACCCTCACTTATGTTTGTTCCAAGCTCTTACAAGCCCATAGAACACCTTTTATTTAAAGAGGCTCAGCCCCACCAAGGGGCTGACCTATGAGCTATGTATATGTGTATACATAGCCTGGTGTAAATTCTCACCTTTGGCATAGATGAATGGGACAGCAATGCACATTCCATAAAAGGACACGTCCTCAATTTGGAGGTGGACGTATGTTCACATTTTATTTCTATAGACCAGTTATTATTAAAACGTTCATTATTTATTTTGTGGGTGTGGGTGTGAGTGTACATGTGCACGCTTGCCATGGCACATGTGGAGGTCAGAGGGCAACCTGAGGGAGTTGGTTCTCTCCTACTCTGTGAGTTCCAGGGAACAAACTCAGGTGGTCAGGCTTGGAGGGAAGCCATCGCCCCTGATCGGTTTATTTGTTCTTTGAGACAGTCTCAGGCTGTCCCCCACGTTGACCTCCAACTCGGTGTGTAGCCGAGACTGGCCTTGAACTCTGAGTGCTGAGATTAGAGGCAGTTCCGCTATGACCCACTTCACGTTCACATTTCAGCCACGCTGAAGCTAACATATTACAGTTATAGTAAGCCCCAATATTCTTCCCTGTCAGCACACAAAATGACGGTGCATCTTTACAATCAGTGACATCTTGCAGTCTGTTAAATACAGGTATGTTTTAGAGGTACATGGGTACACACAGAATTATGTCATTCTCCTATTCTGCATACATTTAAAAACTTATACCTCATAAGCACCAAACTTTTTGTCGTATCTAGTTTTTTTCTTTTTCCTTTCTTTCTTTTCTTTCTTTCTTTCTTTCTTTCTTTCTTTC
>CABHPH010156179.1:0-31896 GCA_902168325.1 Peromyscus nudipes
TGTTCTGCTAATCAAAAGCAACAACTGTTGCTGCTTCTCCAGCTTTCTTCACATGTCACATGGCTGATGGTACGTTGGCAAGCCTGCGTGCGCCAGCCCAGCTCTAAAATGGAAAAGCATTTGTTTCTTATGAGCAAACCTTTTCTTCTTCCTTTCTTCTCTCTCCACTGTGGGAAAATGAACTTGCTCTCAGTTATGCCTGACATCTGACCACTGTGCAGATCACGAGGACACTGTGGTCAACCACAAGCCCACTTGAAAATCTCTCTCTTAGGCATGGTTCCTGTGCTGGAGAGGGCACCATCCCTGGCTCTCGGCTCTGGCTTCCTCAGTCAAGGTTCCATTTTCTCTTTCTTCTTCTCCTGACAGTGAGTGGTCTCATCCCAGTGGCCTCCAATTGGGCCAGTTCACAAAACAAGTGAGTAAAAATGGCAGCAATTTTCCCATCCAGAGCCTCAAAAAGAACTCTCTTTGTACACGACATCCTTCAAAAAATGAAACAATGCATGAAAACTTAAAGAGAGGCTGATGAGATGGCTTGGTGGGTAAGAGCACTTACTTCATGAATGTGAGGATCTGAGTTCAGATCCCCAGCACGCACATAAAAAGCTGAATGTGGCCAAGTGGGCCTCTAACTCCCTCCCTGGGACAGGGGAGGCAGAGACAAGAGGCTCACCTCACCTTGTTGGTCATCAGCGTAGCCAAAACACACCCAGCTCCCGGTTCAGGGAGAGAGCTTATTTCAAGGGTATAAGGCAGATAGCAATAGAGGGACATGCGTGTAGACACACACACACACACACACACACACACACACACATGCACACGCGCGCGCACACACACACACAATCACTAAATAAATAAATCTTATTTAATTTTAAAACTTCAAATCCCTTACAAAGAGGGGAGGGCGTATGTCTTGATTAATACTGAGCTGACCAGGCGGGATTTACACAAACTCTCTGTCTGAATCATCTTGTTTCTTGTAGCTGTTTTACACTTCCAGGATCCTGCCATCTGCCCACTCCACAGAAACACAGGAAAGCATTTCAAAAACAATGGCTAGGAGCGGGAGGGGGGTGGGTGGGGGGTGGGGGAGGTGGGGGGTGGGGTAATGGAGAGCCAACCCAAAAAAACCTGCCTTTCTTTGCTGCTTTCCTGGAGAGAATGCAATGCCATTCACACTGCGGTGGGCTTGCCCCATGCTCCTTCACATCATCAGGCTGACAAGAAAGAACTTTGCACACAGATGTGGCTGCCCTCTCTACTAAGTGGGAGGGGAGATGACACCCTGGGCCATTTGTCCTCCTCGGATCTGATGTGTGTCTCTGGAATATAGGTCAGCATTTTGATGGATAGGTTGAAGCAGGCCAGAAGCGAGAGGACCTCAGATCCATCCCTCTCCACTCTACTGTCTTCTTGCCCACAGCAAGTGAAGCCCCAACGGCCCTGAGGGAGCCGTGCGCAGCAGATGGAGCCAGTCTTTACATTTTGCACACTAATTCTGTAGAAATCTGGAGCTTAGCTGTGGCTTTATCAATCCGGGTTTGGGCCAAGCTTCGGGCTGAAGTTCAGCTGGCCTGGCCAAATGCAGATGCTGGCTGTTCACACCTCCCTTGAGGACTTATCCCCAACCCTTGATTTAGATAGCAGAGTGGCCAGGTGATATGCATGTAGCTGCTGAGCATAATTGGAGAAAGGAAATTATTTTTGATTACTGTGCAGTTCAGGTGGAAGCAGAAAGCGCGGGAAAGGTTCTTTTCCCCCAACAGTGAAGGGAGACAAAAGAGCGCACTGGCCTTGCAGCAAGATCAAAGCTTTAAAGGGATTTGAGCAACTGCTTTGGGTTGACTACTACCCTCTCCCCCACAGCTCATAGAAGGAAAACGATAATAAATAAAATGAGATTTTCCTTGTGAACGCAAACATCAGTGCCTCGATCTGGGGTAACAAACACTGCCAGATTAATACTGAGCAGACAGACAGGATGGCATTTGGGTCTAAGGTTTTTAACTTTGGGGGAATGCAAAATATGCTCACCAAAAATCTTCCATTGATGATTGAAGGTCACTGAATGGAGTATGTTCCGTTCATATCTCAAGACTCCTAGAGCCCAGCGTGTGACTAATTGTTCTTTGTCTAAAACAATGAAAATGAAATGGATTAGTAGAGGGTACTGGGCTGGGCTGAAAAGTTCAGCTGGCAAGCAGAGCTTCAAGGAAAATGAGATTCTCTTTAATTAGGTCGACATTGGATGCCTCCTGGTAAGAATCTTGCAAATATGAAATTTATCATTTTCCAAATCAGTGTATTTGTGTTTTCCCACCACACACGTTGTATTTAAGTGTTAGTGAGTATTTGTTCTGTTTCTGACACGAACCCAGGCACTCCTCCACATGTCACATGACTTAGCCCTTACAAGGACCTGGGGGGTCAGCTAGCCCCATCATTATTTTACAGTTTTGACTTACACAGATCGAAGCCCGACTGGAGGACTCCTTTAGAGATGAAACTCAAACCTTCCTTTTTTAAAAAACTCCGCCGGGGGTTTGACAACCACACCCTGCCTGCTTTAACCAGTGGCTTGTGCTCTGTACTCATATATGTCAATTGCTATGAAGCCTTAAGTTCCCAGTTGAGAAAACCTATAATCTATGGCAGAGGCTTCTTGAAATTGTTTGCCTACGATACTTAGACAAATGAAGGTTTAAAACTTATTTGTGTTGGTCATAAAATATTGTTGTTCTTTTTGATTTAAATAGTGTGTGAGTTTATAAGTAAAACTCTTCAATCTGATCTCTGTTATATAAAGTTCACTAAAATCTCTAGATATAAAATAATACGCAGTTTGTTTGAGACAGCTTGTGCTGGCTTTGAACTCACTATGTAGAATAGTTCGGTCTAGAATCCATAATATTCCTGCCTCAGCTAGGATTTTTATGTGCTAGGATTATAGATATGCTCCATCATGCTCAGCCTATAGTCTGGACCATATAAGAAAGAATATTGGCTTCAAGAGTTGTAAAGTTAAAAAATACTAGCATATAGATGATTCAGTGCTAATTCAAGTTCATATTGACAGGACAGGCAGAGCGAAATGAACAGCAGCTTAGCTAGAGTTGGTTGTCAACACTTCTTAAAATAGAAGGAAGAGCCATAGTGTAACCTTTACTCTAATTTTTGTGTTGCCTTTTAAAAAAGCAGAAGTTACAAGGGATAAAAGAAAGAAGTTTAAATTCCCAGAGACACAGAAATTAACAAAGGATTGAACTGGTCCTCAAGGACCAGGGGCAGACACAACCAAAACATGCGGAAGGATGAAACTGTAAGAATGCATGAGGCAAAAACACATGCAGAGAAGGAAGTAATTACTGCAGAGAGAGCTAGGAGGAAAGGGCCAGGAAACCCTCACAGAAAAGGAAAACTTGAGCTGGAATTTCTAGACTTCGATATGTGGAAAACAGAAGGAAGAAATAGATCTGCACAAAGGCACGCGTATGCGGCTGCCTGGCGTTTGGGGCTGGGGCTGTTGGGAGAGGGGATGGGGGGTGGGGTGGGGGGTACTGAGCACGGAGAAACAGGTTGTAAGGGCATGGGAGCTTGGATGTGACGTGAGACCACCAGTGAGTTTTTAAGTGGATTTGAGTTTCTGAAGATTACGGCTGCGGTGCTTTGAAGAATGAGCTGATCATCTGATCAAGAGAATGAAAAGCTGGTTGTTCCCCAAAAAAGTAATCAAATAGACAAACTCTTGGCATGATTGATTTGTTAAGAGGCAGAAATAAACAGTGCTAGATATGAAAGGGGACATTGAAGCAGAAAAAGTAAATATTTAAAAGCCGTAGCAGAGTCGTGGCGACTGCTGGAGGCCAAGATAGTTGAAACCTTAGATTCACTGTGTGAGTTGTTCTGTTGTTCTTGCTATGTAGCCCAGGCTGCCCATGATTTTACAATCCTACTGCTTCAGTCTCCCTAGCTCTAGGGTGCACCATGTGTACCACCCATGCTCAGCCGCACTGTCCAGATTTTAGAAAGCATAAATTATGGAAATGAACTCAAAAAAACTTGACTCTGCAGGAACACACAACCTGGAAGGGAGTGGGGTGATAATCAAAAGGCAGAAATAGGCTAAAAGGGAATATTAGATTCAGAGATCTCAGATCATTTTCTTTCTGAAAATTAAAAGGGAAATAATAGCCTTTGCCAGTACAGGAACTAGAAGAATATTTTTACAAACATATTAAAAGCCATTACAATCCTGATGTCAAGGTCAAGTAAGGACACAGTGAGAATCAACCTCATATATGGGCGTACATGAGAAAATGCTAAATATTAGCAAGCAACCCCAAGTGAGTGTGCATAAAAATAGCACACAACAAATGTGTGTGGCATCTGAGGGTCACTTTGCACTAAAACATCAACTCTATGAGGACCACACTGACACATTGCACAGATAATGGAAATAGTCAGTAAAATTCTACCCCCACTTGTAATGAAAAAAAAATTTTGCCAGCTGGTGTGACTCATAGTTCTATGACCTATTAATTATTAATTTAGATTTTAAAAATCTAAGATTTCTATAAAAGGGAAATGAATAGGTCAGAAGAAAATTGAGAGTGGAACAGAGAGAGTGCTTTGGAAAAGGTCACTGTGGCAATTCCAGGTACAAGGTGTCGATGGCTAGAAAAGGCACACCATGGTGAAGACAGAGCAGAGAGCAGACTGTAGCAATGATGGAGTGGGGAGATCAGTGGAGATGGACAGTTGATTGGACAGAGGAGGAGGGTTGTAATGAAGAGAAAAGAGTCTATTAGGACTCAGGACTTGCAGCTTTCCAGAGCAGGTGGCTGGATGGCTGCTAGTTAATCCAATAAAACAAAATAGGAAGTACAGTTTAAAGACTTGTCGGAACAAAGCAAGGCACTTACAGAGGAGTGCAATAACCACTGAAGAAAACTGAGTGTCAGGAACCCAGAAAATAAATAAATCATGCATGCGTGCATACATACATACATACATACATACATACATACATACACACATACATACATAAAACTTTGCCTTCTCTGGGATTCAATTAATGTCAAGAAAAAGAGTAAGCAGAAGGGAGCAGGTAGCAAAATGGGCTTCTAAACCCTGGTCTGCCAAAGAGTCACCACTTGATAAGTGTTCGCTGAACTGGCCCAGAGCCACCAGCAACTTACTTAACTGAACAAGTCAGTGTGGAGATAAGAGCTGAGATACCCAGATCCACAGAGATAAGGAAATGGGGTATCTCAAAGCACTATATAGAGAAAATCTATGCTTAGTTATGCCCAATAGCAATATCACTAGTGATACCTTTTTTTTTTTCTTTGCTTAATTAGACTTAGAGAGATGGTCTCACTACATAGCTCTGGCTGTCCTAGAACTCACCACGTAGACCAGGCTGGTCTTGAACTCATAGAGATTCACTTGTCTCTGCCTCCCAAGTGCTGAGATTAAAGGTGTGTGCCACTAACCACCCCACCCCACCCCCCGGGCTCAATAAAAATATTTTTAATATTAAAAGCAGAAAATGAGGGAAAGATATCTTTATCCTCTTAAATCCTGTCCCTTAATACATTTCTGAATTTTGGGACAACTGTTATGATTTGTGCATTGAAACTTAAACTTTGAGGTAGGAGAGGTACTAACCTCTAATCCCAACCTTGGGAGATTGACGCAGGAGGAATTGCACATTCAAGGTCAATGTGGGTAATTTAGTGATACCCTGTCTCAAAATATTTTTTTTACATGCTAAGGGTGTCATTCAGTGTTGAGCTGTAAGGGTTAATCTGGCATGCAGGAGGCTCTGTGTTCAATACTGAGCACAGGCTTCCCAGTGGCTCACAGTGATTGTGTAATGGTTAGTACTCAGCAGTTCACCATGATCCTTTGATGGTTAGTACTCAGTAACTCATTGTGAACCTATGGTGGTTAGTACTCAGTAACTCACCATGATTGTGTAATGGTTAGTACCCAGGAAATCATCTTGACTGTATAATGGTTAGTGCTTAGTAACTCACTGTGATTGTATAATGGTTAGTACTCTGCAGCATGGCTTCAGCAACCACAGCTTGAATACTTAGCTCAAAATATCATAGAAATAAATAAACAAATAGCATTCACTAATGGCGGCATTACCAGTCAGTTGCTAAGATGCTCTGTTAACAAAAAGACTAGTCTTCCTCAAGATGATTGACAATTACAGTTACTTGGCTGTAAGGAACTGTGGAGAGAGTGTTGGAAACATCTGAGTGGTCCAGCTAGAGTTAGGGCAACTGTTTCATAATTGCCCAGTGCTAACACTTGGAACTTTTAGGACATCAGATTTCAGATGGCATTACCCGGGGGCAGGGGGCAAACTCAGAGCAGAGGGAGAATATACTAGAATCTCTTGCCAGGAGCAATCTTTTGCTGATCCAATCCAAGTAGCAAGATCCACACCAGCACAAAGGACTTTTGAAAGGCGCTTGGAAAGAGTTCAGTTACTCTGTGGTTAACCCATCAAAGGCATCTTCCTATAACCCAGAGGACAGCAGGCCTCGACATGTGCTGGCCATTTGGAGAGCAGATTCGCACAAAGGAGATCAAACATTTCAGGAGAGCCTCTTGCCTTGAAAGGACAGAGCCTTATGAAAATCATTAAGCCATCCGTTGATATTTATTTGCTTATGCTGAACTTGAAGCACAGCAAGCAGGAAGTTGAGGATGAAAGCCACTGACTCAGTTTCAGAGGCTTAGTTCAAGAAAGGATTCCCCTACATGCTTGATTTTAAAGAACCTCCTAAGAGGACATCCCACCACATAGTTGGCACAAAGATGCCGTCTCCCTGTGTGGTAGGTTAATGGTCACCTAGAGCTCCTTAGAAACCTAGACATCCCCAGGCAGTTGGAGAAATTCCATAGAACTAAGAAAGCCCTTGCAATCTCAGGGCCTTAACCAGAAAAAGTATTTCCAAACATCTTCCTTTCTCCCTATATGGCACTTCGTATGGCTCACTTCCAGCCTTGTAAGACTGGGTAGCTCCATGACACACCCAATAATCCTTCTTAAGGAACCAAAACTTTATTGATGCCTCTGATCCCACGACTTGGAAAAGAACGCGGAGTGAGTTCATTTTGCACATTGAGAATTAGCAGGTGATTGCAATGAAGCCACTCCAAACCAGTGGTTCTCAATCTTCCTAATGCTGCGACCCTTTAATACAGTTCCCCATGTTGTGGGGACCCCCAACCATAAAATTATTTCCACTACTACTTCATAACTGTAATTTTGCTACTGTTATGAATCACAATGTACATATCTGGTATGCAGAATATCTGATATGCAACCCCTGTGAGAGGGTCATTCAAACCCCCAAAGGGGTCATGACCTAGAGGTTGAGTGTTCTAAACCAAATTGATGACACAGGAATTCTACCTGCGCTCAAATTTGAGTAAGCAGACTTGCAAGATACATCTGCCTCCTGGCCTCAACTTCCCCTTTCCTCAGATATGAAATTCCTGCTCAGAGGAGGGTACAACCGAGTGCCATCATCCTTTCACCCCCAGATTCAAAACATTGTGCTTCTCGGTGCTGTGGGAAGTAAACAAGCACTCTCTGAAGCTCTGGACAGTCAGGAGGAGGTTGGCTCTCAAGGAATGGACTCAGTTTATTCCAAAGCATTAACAGAGACTGCAAATCTGTCCTCAGATATTCAACACATATGTTCTGAAATTCATTAAGTTAAAAAAAAACAAAACCAACTTTTAAATCCAGCATGGTTCGTGTAAAGTACAGATACTCAAGGAATGCTTGTACACTGTTGAATTCATGAGCTGATAAATTTGAGAAATACAGTCTGGTTTGTACCACGGGACAGCTGAGTTGCTAGGAAGCTGTCCTTGGCTGCCATCATACAAGTTTTAGAAAATGAACTACTCACTCCACCCCTATATTCTAAGGACAATCTTCCTCACAAAGTCTTCTCAAAATTCTCCTCTGTTATTTTTCGGGGGAGCAAGTGTCATTTGGGTCAAAATTGTCTATTAGCTTTTTTTTTAACAATGTGTATGCACATGGGTGTGTGTACATTTGAATGTACATAGATCTATTTGTTTGGAAATATGTATGTGTGGGGGACAGAGGACAACCTCAGGACGACTACTATGCCCCACATTTTCATGTGGTTTTGGGGAATCGAGCTCAGGACTCCATGCTTGTAAGACAAGCACTTTACTGACTGACCTATCTCCCCAACCCCTCCATTAACTTTTTGATATCTCCGACTACATGGTCCTCAAAGGGAAAAACTGTTTTGTTCATTAATTTACATTTAAGGAAAGGCAGTACCTCCATGTTCCCTCACATATTCTCACTCAAAGCAGGTACCAAGTGACTGTCTGTTGCCTGATTGATTTATTCATTGGCAAACACTAAAAGTACAATCTGGCTTTTACCACATGTCAGTTACATTTGCAATACAAAAAAAAAAGTATCACTCTGCATTTTTACAGGCTTGTATTCTTTGAAACAATCATTGTCTTAGAACTGGCTTGAAATTAGCTTCGATCTCAGTATTTAAGGGACAGTGTGCTTTATGCAATGAAGTAATGTATGCTTTCACTACACGTGTTGCAGTGTTGCTCTAACATTTTCTGTTGCTTGACAGATGCTGGTTAATTCTCAGTAGGCCTCAGGACAGCCATTTCTGTAGTAGATATGGGGCCTTGTGTGCAGCTGTTTCTGGAACAGAGTCACTATTTGGGTATGGCCATTTCTGTGGTAGATGCCTAGTCTTGGGTATGGCCATTTCTGTGGGTAGATGCCTAGCCTTGGGTATGGCCATTTCTGTGGGTAGATGCCTAGCCTTGGGTATGGCCATTTCTGTGGGTAGATGCCTAGCCTTGGGTATGGCCATTTCTGTGGTAGTTGCCTAGCCTTGGGTATGGCCATTTCTGTGGTAGATGCCTAGCCTTGGGTATGGCTATTTCTGTGGTAGATGCCTAGCCTTGGATATGGTCATTTCTGCAGTCTAAAGTACCAGCATTTGTTGTCGCTCCTTGAAAAGCAAAATACACGCACAAAGACTTCATTACTAAATACTGTTATGATGATTCTATTATTAGTTATTAATTTCATGCTATGCTTAATTTATAAAGCACACTTTATTGTAGGTCTGGACACAGGTGAAAAGTGTATATGGAGTTTGGTAATCTATGGATTTAGACAGCTGCTAGTGAGAAGGGAGAGAGGGAAGGGAAGAAAAAAAATTTTTTCTTTAAATCTGTTAAAATCTCTAGAAACATGATTTAACTGCTTGTTAACTACAAACATAGGCATAGCACATGACAAATATCAATTAAGCCTATGCAAAAGAAAAAAGCAAACCTAATTTGAGTATCTTTTTAAAGACCTTGTAACTATCAATGACCACTTTGCCTAGTTCCGTCTCACTTCCAAGCCTACAGAAGTTCAGTCTTTCTAAATGTTAAAGCTTGTAGGTAGCTCTCTACTCAACAGTGCTTCAGAGCGGGGCTGCTCCTCCAGGGGCTGGAGGAATGGACCAGTAGCCTCAGGCCCAGCAGTATCAACTCACTGGAATGGTATTGAACCAGTCCAGCAGGGACTGTCGGCTGAATGTGCAGGAGGAGGCTGGCACAGGGTAGCAGCTGAGCAAGCGAGCTGTAGCAACCTTATGAATTAATAGCATGATGTCATTTTTCAGGGCATGAGGAAACTGAAGCAGGAAGAGATGAAGGGATCTGTCTGGAGCGTGCTGAGGCCCTGACCTGAACCGCACCTCCTAGCGAATGCTTGTGCTCTCCAACCTGCTTCCTCGTGACATGTTCCTCCTTCTGTCTACAGCACAGCCCCTCTTTTCACCGGTGAGTTAAAGAAAAAAATGTCCACCCTTGAGAATTAGCTGAAAAGAAAACTGAGCCATCAAGGCTAGTGTTTCCCTATAACCTTTTTTCTGAATCAAGAAATAGTTGCTTAGGCCCCCAGAAGGCCAGGCTATCCCTTCCTCCTTTATACAGACTTCCTGGGCTTCAGAAGTTGTTCTGTGAGAATTGGGCCAGGCTGCCAGAGCCTCTGCCCCTCTCTTAAAGGAGCCAGAACCTTTTCTCCTCCAAAACCTGAAGACACAATTAAGTAAATATCGGCTGTGAGCAAAGAGTGGCACACTACAGATCATCAGAGCATTTAAGAAATCATGCCATATGTTAAGGACTTAACGTAATATGGGTGTTTAATACCAATAAACACCTAAATGTTCTACTTACAGACCAAAACTTCCTAAAGAAGTGGTAGACACTGATCAGACACCATTAAAAAACAACAACAACACTTGCTATGTGTAATTTTTCAGTGAAGTAGATGTGTTACAATTGACAATATATTAGTTGGTGGTTAGAACGAGATCTCCAAAGGTCTTTAATAACTGAGTAGCTACAGGAGTAATTAGTCACACAACTAGCTCATATTGGTTCATCTCACTGAAGCCACATGTGTTAGGGTTCTCTAGACAAACAGGACTGTAGAAGGAATACATGTTATAAGGGAGGATTTATGGAGTAGTGAGATGCTTGATGGGTAAAGGTGCTGTCACTGAACATGACTGTCTGACTTTTTTTATCTTTTTATTTTTTATTAAGAATTTTTTTCATTTTACATACAAATCACAGATCTCCCTCTTCCCTCCTCCCACCCCTCCAGCCTTCCCCCATCCACCCATCCCTCATTCCCCCCTATAAGAAAGTAAGGCCTCCCACGGGGAGTCAGCAGACCCTGGTCCATTCAGTAGAGGTCAGTCAAAGCCCCTCCCCCTTGTCTCAAGTCAGATCAGTGAGTACCCTAACTGTCATCATAGAGCCTTTCTCCAGTAACTGATGGAAGCAGATGCAGAGATCCACAGCCAACCAGGCGGAGCTCCAGCAGTCCAGTCAAAGAGAGAGAAGAAGGATTCTGTGAGCAAGGGGCATCAAGATCATGATGAGGAAACCTACAGAGACAACCAAACCAAGCTACTTAGTAAGAACTCATGAAATATAGACCAACACTTGTGGAGTCTGCACAGGACTGGACTAGGCCCTCTGCATAAGCGAGACAGTTGTATATCTTGATCTGCTCAAGGGGCCCCCTGGCAGTAGGGTCAGGATCCATCCCTAGTGCATGAGCTGGCTTTTTGGAGCCCACTACCTATGGTGGGACATGGTCAGTGGAGAGAAAGGAATCTGGCAAGTTGTTCTCCTGCCTCCACACAGGGGCACAAGTGCACACAGGCCTAAAACTGGCAATAAAGTAAGACAGGATTGACTCGATTGGCTTACAAGATGCAGACTGGGGAGTTTGTCAGTGGCCATCGGCATGTTGGAAAGATTGAGCACTTGTAGTCACTAGGTCATTAAAGTGATGGGCCCCAGGAGTCCCAATCTTGACCTGAGAGCTTAGAGAATCTTGGATGATCACTGGCCTTCAGTCTACACTGGAAGGCTGCAGAAGCTGGATTTTGATACCAGCAAAGGATGGCATCAGCGGTGACAATAAAGACATGCTAGCCAGCAAGAAGCAAAAGGGGAAAAAACCAGCACCTTTCCTCAGACATCTTCATTCCTGGACTGCCCTCTCTGGGGGAGGAGATTCCTTCAGCCAGTCCTCCATGGAAATCCCTCACAGACCTGCCCAGGTGTGTATTTCAGAGACCACTCCAGCTCCAACCAAGTGGACAGTCAAATCAAATTAAATCATACTGTGCGGTAACAAAAAAGGTACCTCACAGAGAATAAGTGGAGAGAATTCGGTAGTGTACTGACTGCTCCATGATACAATGAAGGAAGATCCTGCATCTGGGAAAGAAGGCGATGGGGTGGGATTATGTCAATTGTCCTAACCAAACCTTTCTAATGCTGAGATGACAATATAACTCAGAAAGTTCACACTCAGTCACATTGAGGAAATCACACAGCCCAGTGTCTGGCTCATGGCTTTGGTGTTTTGCATTACTTTTCCTTGTTAGGCATTGATTTCACCCAGGACAGAATTGCTCATGTGGATCTGCTTATCATTCATGGAATTTACTTCAGATCTATTTAAAGGCTGAATTTATTTTATGTGAAATACAATAAGACACATTTGTCAAATACGCCTTTGTTCTACGGCCATCCTAGTGAAATGCATGGTTCGTCTAGAAGGTCTCTCTAGTGGCTCATCTTGATTGCTCACATGATGGAATCTGGAGTCAAGTAAGAGGTACAGCTCTGTGAGAGTGAAGTGTACTTCTAGAAGGTTAACTAAGGGGGGAGACCCTGACACAGAGTGAGCAGCACCTTCCAGCAGTGACCCGGATACAAGGAGGTCTGAGGAAAGAGCAGCACTTCCGGTGACCTGCCTTCCCTTCTTTCCGGTAAATGCATCTACTCCGTTGCTGCTGCTGCTGCCATCAGAACCCAGCTTCTTGGGCCTTCCGATGTGGACTAAGGATCAGGGTCTCCAGAAATCTTCAGCACCACACGGGGACTGCTGAGACATCCAGCAACGGGACTGAGGAACTGCGCGGTTCTCACCCTCTCCAGCCTGCAGGTAGCCATTATTAGACTGCTCTCATGATCCATATAAGTCTGTTCTTGTAATTACATTCTTTCTATTGATTCTATTTTTTCCCTTAGAGAACCTTAGTAATACAGCCATCTATGGTATAACTGCATTAACTGTTTCTTTTCTTTTTTTGATAGGTTCTCCTGTAACCTAGGCTGGCCATAAACTCATCATATAGCTGAGGATGACTATGAACTGCTGATACTTCTGCCTCTGCCCAGCACCTGGAGTGCTGGGGTTGCAGATTTGCACCATCACACCTGACTCCTTAACTGATTTCCCAGTCTCTGCTTGAGCCAGTTTGTCCTCAGTCTTCATCTTCAGACTTTTAGCTCTTACCTGCTCCTGGGGTCCCCGTCCTGATCTGCCTGTTGTTTTACTGTCTGTTTGTCTTGACCTCATTAGCTTTCAAGTCCCTTGAGAGAGAAATCAGCTTTATCATTACAGCTGCTACAGGCTGTGCAGGGGATGTTGAACCTACAAACTCAAGAAGAGTGTGCTGAGGACTGAAAAGAGAGGTTAGTTAGTATGGCGCCTTGCTTTGTAAGCATGGGGACCTCAGTTCCATCTCCAGAACCCATGTGAAAACAGACAGGAGTGGTGATATGTACTTAGAATCCCAGTGCTTACGAGGTAAAAGTAGGTGGGTCATGGGGCTCGCTGGCCAGCTGGTCCAGGATACTTAGGAAGCTCTAGGCCAGTGAGAGACCCTGTCTTAAATTTTAAAAGGTGGATGGTGCCTGAGGAATGAAACCCAAAGTTGCCTTCTGGCTTCCATGATTGCATACACACACACACACACACACACACACACACCATATACACCTATGTGCATACACACCCACATGCACATTTACCTGTATGTGCACCTGCACACACACAAAGATGTGCACACACATACACTCAAGGTGTGTTGAGTTGCAGTGAATGGAATCTTGACCTGCCCTAGCTAGCAGGCCCTCAGTCAGCTTCAGGGTCCAGAACACAATAGGTCCTTGTATTTACCACTGTGCATGCCCACTAACACACACTGAACACTTGCAAATATTGGGGATACTTAGTGACTTCATTTCGAAGAGGCTTCTCTGGCATCTGGCCTGCTGCTGGTTAGACAGGCACTGCCTAGGAAGACCCATCTATCTCTTCAGTAAATGACCAAATTTATTGTGCCAAGGAACAAAAGACACGGGGGCAAGTAGATGACTCTCAGTGCTAGAAATGCACTCTCAGACATACAGATGAGAGAGAAGTTTGGACACTGTGATGGGGAACTGAAGCCTCCTCCTCCTATCCCACTTCCTCTTCTTCCTCTTTCCCCTGTACCCAACCCCCCCTCGGCCACAGGGAGCTACATTGGAATTCAATCCTAACCCCCAGGAAGTAGCCTCCACTGCAGGGAGGTCAGGGCCTATTCCTAGCTGGCTCCCACTTCCTCTGTGGGACCTCTCCAAAGACGCCCTGGTAGCAGGACTCCGAGGCATTTAATTGAATACAAATTGAACTGACGAGTTTCCAGGAATTTCAGTGGAAAGTTGACTCCCCCCAAACCCTCAAGACATTTCCCAAATAATGAGAAAATTATTATTATCGCTACTGTTATTATTTGCAAAGCCCATAACCTTTAAAAAATATTTCTTAAAGGAACAAGGTCGAGCGAACAACTTTCCGAACATGCCTGAAAATCTGCTCTTCCTTACAGTATTGGTAAAGCTGGCGATTCTGAAAGAAGGGGGTGGGTTTCTTGGAAGCCAGGCAGAGTTGTGAGATTTGGTGAGTGAAAATACAGGATGCCCAGTAGAATCTGAGTTTCAGGTCAGTGATGAAAAGCATGAAGTGTGAGTGTATCCCGCACGTGGAGTGGGATATACTAATGGTTTCTTTGACATCCAGGTTTCCCTGGTCATCTTTTATTTCACCAGACAGCTCAAAACCAGAAGGAGGCAGATCAGCAAATAGATTCCACCAACAAACACTTCCTTGGAGGCCCTGGCTTTGGAAGACCCTTCACTCAGCCCAGGATTTCCCCTGGCGTGTGAGCGGAAGAATGAACACTGGTGAATGCTCTGTCCTTCCCTGTCCACTGCAGCCTGTGGCAAATTGTGCCCCCTGAGCAGCTGCAGAGGAAAGAGGCTTGCCCTGTCAGGATAGCTTTCCCCTTCCTTTGGCATGCTGAATTGTCTCTCCAGTTCCCAGGAGGGAGACTTTTGCTAACTGCTTATAGCTTGCCATCCAGTCTGGCTGCCGACTCCAGAGGTGGAGTGCTGGGGCTGAGTGGTAAGGAGTGAAGGAGTGGACTCCAGCACTGGTTAGGATTTCTGGCTCTGCCACTTCCTATCCATGAAACATTAGGCAAGTTGCTAACCTCACTGGGCCTCCGACTCTGTGTCACTAAAATGAGGATGCTTGTGAGTTGTGTAGAGTATCTGGGGACTGGAGGATATGCAACATTTGTCACAGTCCCTGACACATAGTTGTCACCTCTTTCATATAGTAACCATTGTTATTCTTGCTTTCTCTTAGTACTTCACGTATCACATGTGACACCTGGGGTTGAGTCTCTCTATGCTTGTAACTTGGAATTGTATCTTAGTCGCTGTTCTATTGCTGTGAAGAGACACCATGATCATGGCAACTCTTATAAAAGAAAGCATTTAACTGGGACTTCCTTACAATTCCAAGGTTTTAGTCTAGTGTCATCATGGATGGTAGAGAGTATGGCAGCATGCAGGCAGATATGGTGCTGGAGAAGTAGCTGAGAGTTCTCCAACCTGTTCCACAGGCAGCAGGAAGAGACAGACACTGGGCCTGGCTTAGGCTTCTGAAACCTCAAAGCCCAACCCCAGTGACACACTTCCTCCTAGAAGGCCACACCTACTCCAACAAGGCCATAACTCCTAATCCCTTTCAAGTAGTGCCTCTCCCTGATGACCAAGCATTCAAAGATGTGAGCCTATGAGGACCATTCTTATTCAAACCACCACATGTACAAACATGGGTGCTATGAGAGTATGAAGTCCATGTACACCAGGGAGGGGTCCCTTGGCTGAAAAATGACTTCATCCTCTCCTCAAGGACCATGTCCCCTATTCAGTTCAGCACCCTTGTGGATAATCACTTCCACAACCAATGATCAGATCACTAAATAGATCTGAAATAGGTCACTACAAGAACTCAGACTACATTAAGAAGGAGAGAGAGAGAGAGAGAGAGAGAGAGAGAGAGAGAGAGAGAGAGAGAAGGAGAGAGAAAGAGAGGAAGGATTTCTGTCTATAATCACAGCCTTGTAAGCATGGGTATGGTAGCCATCTACATGGAGCTGCTATCTAGCCTTCATCCATTCTAGTTTTATCTCTCTTGCTGTGATAAAACACCCTGTCAAGTGTGTTTACTTCAGCTTACAGGTTATAGTCTATAACCAAGGGAAGCCAGAGCAAGGACTTAAGCAGGAATCTTAAACAGAAATTATGGAGGAATTCTGCTTGCTGGCTCAGAGAGATTCATGCTCAGCCAGCTTTCTTATATAACTTGGGACTGCCTGTCTAAGGAATGGTGCTACCCACAATGGATTAGGCCATCAACAATTAACAATTAACAATTAAGATAATCCCCCATAGACATAACCACAGGCCAATTTGATCTGGGAAATTCCTTAATTGAGGTTCCCTTTTCAGTTGAACCTAGGCTACGTCAAGTTAACATTTTAAGGTAACTAGGACATCATCCCTCCAGTAGTTGCTCTGGTTCCCTCCCTCAAATTTCCTCTGGGGGTTCAGATTTGGTAGAGACTCAGGTGATCCAGGCCTAAGCCAATAAGATAACTGGATTCCCTGTGAAGAAATGACTGTAGAAGTGGACAAGTGACACCAGCAGAGATAAGCAAACTCCAAGAGGGCTAGTCTCAGGTCTCACTCAAGGGATTAAAGAAACTATGGGACTTCTGCCACTGAGGCACAGAACACACAAGTGAGAATGGGTGAGCGGCCCACCTTCCAGCAGAACTGAACCCCTCCCTGGATTCTGTCCCAGGAGACCCTTCCCCAAGCCCACACTGGCCCAGCTAGTCCCTGGCCCTGTGACTGGGCCCTCTCCCCAACCCCAGAAGACTTCCACAAAACAGGCACAGGCCACACAAGTCAGAACTGGTAAGTGACCTGACTACCAGCAGAACTCTACCGATCCCTGAATTCTGCTGTGGGATGGTCTGTATGTCAGATGTGTTGGTCAATAAATAAAACACTGATTGGCCAGTAGCAAGGCAGGAAGTATAGGTGGGACTAACAGAGAGGAGAATTGAGAGAACAGGAAGGCAGAGGGAAACACTGCCAGTGGCGGCCATGACAAGCAGCATGTGAAGATGCCGGTAAGCCACGAGCCACGTGGCAAGGTATAGATTTATAGAAATGGGTTAATTTAAGATATAAGAACAGTTAACAAGAAGCCTGAGCCATTAGGCCAAACAGTTTAAATAATATAAGTGTCTGTGTGTTTATTTTATAAGTGGGCTGTTGGACTGCCGGGGCTTGGCGGACCTGGAGAGAAAACTCTCCAGCTACAGGATTCTGCCCTGCCCCTCACCATACTCCCCCACCAATGCCATCCCATCTTATCCCTGGCCCTGTTGTTGCTGGACTCTGCCTCAACTCCAGCAGACTTCCGCAACTGAGGCACAGACCACAACAGCCAAAACTGCCCTCACCAGTCCACCAGTCAATAAAGGGTTCTTCCCCAGAATTCCAGCAGTTTCCATAGGCCTAAACATAATCCACACCACTCGAATGAACAGATGTCGTAGGCCCATGTACAATCCACACCATTCTAAAGAACAGCCCCAGCAGCTCTACTGGAGGCTAGGCTGGTCCTAGGTGCCTCAGAAGAAGACTCAGTCTTTACCAGAGGCCAGACGGGATCAAAGGACCCAAGGATTCCAATACCCCCAGTGGAGACACCCTACTGGACTGGACCTGAAGACTCACCAGTCACCAGAACCCTTGTTCACTTAAGCCAGAAGACCAGAGAGGAAACAGAAACCAAGGAACAAAACACCCATTCAACAAAGACAAACACAGGAATCAACACCTAGACCTATAATCACCCCAATCCAAATGCCTAAATGCCAGTGTAAGAACATGATCAATAATCGAAAGGGCAAAATGTCACCATCAGAATGCAGCTACCCTATGACAGCAAGACCTGAACTTTACAGCATAGCTGAAGCACAAGAAAATAATGTTAAAAATAACTTTATGAAGATGATAGAAGTCCTTAAAGAGGAAATAAAAAGAATCCCTTAAGCAAATGGAGGAAAAGACAGCCAAAAAATTGGAGGAAATCAATAAATCTCTTAAAGAATGTCAAGAAAACCAAGAAAAAACAAACAGTTGATGGAAACAAATAAAACTGTTCAAGACCTGAAAATAGAAATAGAAGCAATTAAACACACACACACACACACACACACACACACACACACACACCCCACAGAGGGAATTCTGGAAATGGAAAACCGGGTAAGTAAATAGGAACTACAGCTGTAAGTATTACTAACAGAATACAAGAGATGGAAAAGAGAATCTCAGGCACTGAAGATGTGATAGAGGAAGTAGATTCATCGGTCAAAAAAAAAATGTTAAGTCTAAAAAATTCCTAACCCAAAACATTCAAGAAATCTGGGACACTATGAAAAGACCAAATCTAACAATAATAGGAAGAGAAATCCAGAAAATATACTCAACAAAATCATAGAGGAAAAATTCCCCAACCTAAAGAAGGACACACCTATAAAGGTACAAGAAGCTTACAGGACATCACATAGAGTGGGCCAGAAAAAAAGTTCCCTCGCCACATAATAAAACACTAAACATACAGAATAAAGAAAGAATATTAAAAGCTGCAAGGTCAAGTAACATATAAAGGCAGACCCATGAGAATCACACCTGACTTCTCTATGGAGACTCTAAAAGCCGGAAGAGCCCAGACAGAACTCTTGCAGGTTCTAAGAGACCATGAATGCCAGCACAAACTACTATACCCAGCAAAACTTTCAATCACCATACATGGAGAAAACAAGATATTCTATGACAAAGTCAAATTTAATCAATATCTATCTACAAACCCAGCTCTACAGAAGGTACTAGAAGGAAAACTCCAACCTAAGGAAGTTAGCTACACCCACAAAAACACAGGCAACAGATAATCCTACACCAGAGGGAAACATGCACATACACACACACACACACACACACACACACACACACACACACACAAACACATCACCACCACCACCAACAACAACAACAACAACAAATAGCAGGAATTAACAGTTACCAGTCATTAATATCTCTCAACATCAATGGACTCAATTTGCCAATAAAAAGACACATACTAACAGAATGGATATGAAGACAGGATCCATCCTTCTGCTGCATATAAGAAATACACCTCAACATCAAAAATAGATATTCCCTCAGAATAAAGAGTTGGAAAAAGATTTTCCAATCAAACAGACCAAAGAAGCAGGCTGGTGTGACTATACTAATACCCAACAAAATAAACTTCAAACCAAAATTAATCAAAAGAGATAGAGAAGAACATTTCATATTCATCAAAGAAAAAATCCACCAAAATGATGTCTCAATGCTAAATATCTATGCCCCAAATACAAGGGCACACATATTTATTTGTAAAGAAACATTACTAAAGCTGAAGTTACATATCAAACTTTGAGAAAATCAACAAGGTAGAAATACCCAGCCGAGCAGTGGTGGCGCACGCCTTTAATCCCAGCACTCGGGAGGCAGAGGCAGGAGGATCTCTGTGAGTTCAAGGCCAGCCTGGGCTACCAAGTGAGTTCCAGGAAAGGCGCAAAGCTACACAGAGAAACCCTGTCTCGAAAAACCAAAAAAAAAAAAAAAAGAAAAAAAAAAAGAAATACCCTTATCCAAACTAACAAAAAGGCAGAGAAAGAATATCCAAATTAACAAAATCATAAATGAAATGGGGGACATAACAACAGACACTGAGTAAATACAGATGATAATTGGGTCATACTTCAAAAAACTGTACTCCACACAATTGGAAAATCAAAAAGAAATGAACAGATTTCTTGATAGATACCCACACAAAAATTAAACCAAGATCAGATAAATAACTAGCATACCTATAACCCTAAAGGAAATTAGAAGTAGTCATTAAAAGTCTCCCAGTCAAGTAAAGTCCATGGCTAGATGGTTTCAGGGCAGAATTCTACTAGACTTTCAAAGAAGAGCCAATGCCAGTACTCCTCAAATTATGCCACAAAATAGAAACAGAAAAACATTGTCAAACCCTTTATGAGGCCACAGTTATCCTGATACCCAAACCACACAAAGACTCAACAGAAAGAATTACAGACCAATTTCCCTCATGAACATTGATGCGAAAATACTCAATAAATTACTGGCAAACTGAATCCAAGAAAACATCAAAAAGATCATTCACCATGATCAAGTGGGCTTCATCCCAGAGATGCAGGGATGGTTCAACATATGAAAATCTGTCAATGTAATCTACCATATAAACAAAATGAAAGAAAAAAAATCATATGATCATCTCATTAGATGCTGAAAAAGTCGTTGACAAAATCCAACACCCCTTTATGATAAAGGTCTTGAAGAGATCAGAAATACAAGGAACATGCCTAAATACAGTAAAAGCAATATACAACAAGTTGACAGCCAACACCAAATTAAATGGAGAGAAACTCAAAGCAATTCCACTAAAATCAAGAAGAAGACAAGGCTGTCTACTCTCTCCACATCTATTCAATATAGTACTCGAAGTTCTAGCTAAAGCAATAAGACAACAAAAGGAGATCAAGGGGATACAAATTAGAAAGGAAGAAGTCAAACTTCCGCTATTTGCAGATAATATGATAGTATACAGAAGTGACCCAAAAATTCTACCAGGGAACTCCTACAGCTGATAAACACCTTCAGTGATATGAGGGACTGGGAGTAGAAGAGGGAGGGGAGGCTGCGTTCCAGGCGTAAAATAAATAAATAAATAAATTTTTTTAAAAAAAGAAGAAACTATGAACTTTTCCCTCGTGATCTGTGCAAGGGAGTGGGGGTCTTGGAGTCGCTATAGGCTACTTAGGAACGCGAACAAATCTATTTAAGAACAGAATTATAGTAAAAGGAGCTCAAGCACCTGGCAGGAATCTAAGGTCCTGTGAAGTTGCTTGAGCTGCCAGGTGGCAGGTCAATTTCATCCCTGCCTTTGCTTCGTTGTTTGCTTAAGCTTTCCAGCTATCTGTAGATCAGTGCAACATGTCTCACTGACGGCCAGTCATTCGGTGTCTGACCAGCACCTTGATCTTAGCATCTGCCATGTGTAGCTGCTGTCACTACAAGCTCACTTTAGCTTGCTCATTCACCAGTGGTTAGAGGTTTTAGCCTTAAGCTCTTGCACTGTTGCCTCAAAGGTGTCTCCTTAGGGGAACGGAAAAGAATACTTCACTGATGGTTACTGTACAAGGGAGTACCTGCCACTCTGCTAAGAATTTTGTTCTGTGAGATCATTTCACATACCCGTTTTTCAGATGAGGGAACTGAGGTTCCACTGCTGAAGGCTTCCGTAACAACATACTGTAGGCTGGATGCTATCAACAACAGAACTTGTTTTCTCATGGTCTCTGAAGGTGGGAATTGGAGATTAAGTTGTTTGTAGAGGTGGATCTTGTGGGGGTATTGTGTTCCCCAAAATATTGTGTATGCTAATAAACTTATCTGGGGTCAGAGAACAGGACAGCCACAATATTAAACATAGAGGTTAGGCAGTGGTAGCATACGCCTTTAATCCTAGCATTCCAGAGACAGAAATCCCTCTGGATCTCTGTGAGTTCAAGGCCACATTGGAAATGGCCAGGCACGGTGATACACACCTTTAATCCCAGAAAGCCACACCTTTAATCCCAGGGAGTGGTGGTAGAAAGCAGAAAGGTATATAAAGCCGTGAGGACCAGAAACTAGAAGCATTTGGCCTGAGCAGGCCTTTGGCCTGGAGAAGCCTTTGGCCTGGAGAAACATGTGGCTGGTTAAGCTTGCAGGCTTCTAGCAGCAGTTCAGCTGAGACCCATTCTGGATGAGGGCTCGGGGCATCCAGTCTGAGGAAACAAGACCAGCTGAGGATTCAGCGAGGTGAGATAGCTGTGGTTTGTTCTGTCTCTCTGACCTTCCAGTGTTCACCACAATACCTGGCCTCAGGTTTGATTTTATTAATAAGAACTTTTTAAGAGTCATGCTACAGGATCTTCTGTATCCCATCTGCCTGGCTTGCAAATGGTGCCTTCACATGGTCTTTCCTCTGCACACACCTTCATCCAAATACCTTCTTGGAAGATATAAGATGCTGTATAGGTGCATGCCCTAGTGACCTCATTTCAATTCAATTCCCTAATAAAGGCTTTATCTCCAAATAAAGTCACACTGTTAGGTACTTACTGGTTGTGAGGACTTCTACATGTGAATTTTGAGGGGACACATTTCCACCCATTGTGGGTGGGTCAAGTTTCAGAGTCTTAAACTGTGGATGGTGATCTCTACATGGGATCACATAACTGAATGTGGAGGTAGCAATAAACATGGCAACAATCAAAAGTTTTCTGAACCCACAACCACTAAAATTTCAAAATGAAATGCCTAATGAATCTGAGGTGTCTCTGGTCTTGTTTACCCATGCTATATCATGTGACTCCACTGCAGCTTCTGGTCTGAACACTTTGCACTGTGCATGCTGTCACAGCATGCCACATAAACACCAAATGCTGCCTGACACACCTCAGCTCATATTCAAGCCTGTTACATGCTTATGAATTGAAACGATTTGTATTGTGCATACAAACCTGTTTGCTCTTATAGCAACATAATGGCTTAATCACAGAAAGAAAATATTCTCCTATCATCCTGCCTCAGCATGGAAGTATCAAATTAGTGTATCATTGTATTGTATTAGAATGTTTCATTTTAAAAACTGCAATTTGAGCTACTAGTCTGAGTTTCACACACACACACACACACACACACACACACACACACACACACACCATTAAATGAATTTTGGCTTGAGGTTAGTACAGAATTTCCAAGAAATTCTAACATGGCCCTAAATAAACTTCTGCTGTTTTATACTATGTATTTATGCAAAGTGACATTCTCAGCATTGATGATTATAAGATCAAAATATCAATCAACTCTGAAAAACACTGTAGAGACTCTGTATCCTGCAGTTTCAGATATTCAGGCACGATTTAATTCTTTATGTAAAAATAAACAAATCTATCTCATTAGTGTGCAAATTTACTTTTATCTTTAATAAATAATAAAATTACACATATCCAAGGAATAATTTTAAAATAAATTTCTTTATGACTTATCATCAGTAATTATATCTATTTTATATACCTCTCTACTCAGTGTTATAAAATTTTGTCAAGTTGGAAGAGATCATGAGTGGAAAAAGCTTATGAATATCTAGAGTAAATAAATCCTCCTCCCCCAGCTCATTCAGGTGGGCACACAAGGGGGCTAGAATTCATGCTCGGGTCTGTGTGTCTTCTGAGTCTAATTTTCCTTATAATACATGCTTCCAATTTTTTCATCTCAACCAGATGAGAAATCTCAACATCTCAATCATTCTGCCAACCAGCACGACCGAAGTTGCTCTGATGGGTGGTACCAGGGATGTAAGATGGGGAAGATGCATGTTTATCCCCCAGTATGTGACCCAGAATGGACAATAGAGGAACAGGATGATCCAAAGACCCTGCAGCCATATATGGGAAGTGTGATGGGGCTGAAGGTCGCGGAAAAGGGTGGAATCAGGGAGGAAGCATCAGGAAGCAATAAGAGTCAGGCTATCAGGAGGGGAAAGCCGGCTTCACCTCCTAGCTGTGTCACCCTAGGTGACACATGCAGCCTCAGTCTCCTCATCAGAAACACGGGTTGAGCATCTCTAATCTTCAAATCCAAAATCTGGAAACTCTTTCAATACTGGCATGATGCCACAGTGGAAAATTCAACACCTGACTTTATTTGATGGATTGCCATCAGAACAGTCACACAAAATAATATTTCATTAGACTCCCTCCAGACTATATGTTTTAATTTGTTATGGTTTGGGTCTGAAATGTGTCCCCAAAGCTCCCATGTTGAAACTTAGGCCCCAAGGTAGTTTTCAAAGGTCAAGCCTTTCTGAGGTGATGGATCTGTAGGGTCTACCCTCGTCAATGAATTAACTCATTGATGGAGTCAGAGCTGAATGGGCGGTTGGGAGGTAGCAGAATTGTAAGGTGATAATGCCTTGGATGAAGTAAATCATTGGAAGCAAATTCCTTCTCTCCCTCCCCTCTCCCCCTCTCTCTCCCTCCCTCCCTCCCTCTTTTTCTCCCTCTCTCTCTCCTTCCTTGGCTATAGAGAAACAGGCAGGTTTTCCCTACCACTTACTCCTTAGCATGATGTTATACTTCACCATAGACTCAGAAACAATAGAACCAGGAAAATCTTTGGAAGCAGGAGCTAAAGTAATTCTTTCCTCCCTTAATAGGATTATCTCAAGTATTCTGTCACAGAGACAGAAAGCTGACAAAAGTTGTATATGATTTGGGGGTTTTTTAGAATTAGATATTAACCCCCAAATATCTCATATATAGATAGATATAAAATTTACAAATAGTCGGGATATTTGCATATATGTGCAAATATTGTCAGCTTTTAAAAATGAAGTCCAAACCATTTCCAGTCCTAAGCATTTTGGATACAGGATTTGCAGCATGTACTAATAGTAGGAAGTCATTTATTTCCAGTGAGAAGCCTTTGGAATAATCCCAGCAGGTGTCAGAATGGTGCTGACACATAACCATCGCCAGGTGTATGTCAGCTGTTATCTAAGAATGGTTCTTATAGCTAGAGACGTGAACTCCGGGCTGAGAGAGATGCATTTGTGAAAAGAACTGATGCCCAGTTCTTGCCAGTGGCTGTAATGATTTCTGCTTCAGTCTACTTAAGCTGGAGTACCCTTCACTTTTGTCTAGAGTGTTCTCATGAAGTTCCATTAACTGAAATTGCTAGGTCAAAAGGTCTGTTTCTCGGAGAGTATGAATTTATGTTAATTTTAAAGGCACGAGCATAAACTCAGTAAAAGAAAGTGTAATCCTAGATCTGGAGAAAGTGACTGGTGGGTGGACTGGCTGAGCATTGGGGTGTTACATGCTCAGAACTGAAGGCTGAAACTTAAGGGAGAGCACTTAAAGAAGGGAGAAAACAGCCTAGGCTACTGGGTGCCTATATTAGCAGGAAGAAGAGCAAGAGAATTCGGTGGAGGATGCTAAGAAAATGAAGCATAAAGGGAAGGAGGAATGCTTCCAAAGCTTTGCCACCATTCAGGTTGTGTTGGTCAGCTTCTCACCGTAACAGATGCCTGAGACGATCTGCTTTGAAGCAGAACAGTGTACTTTGGCTCATGGTGTAGGGGTTTCAGGCTGTGGTCAGTTGGCTCTGTCAATTGGCATCCTGTAGCATGCCTGCTACATCAAGGTAGAGTAAAACTTCTAACCCCATGGCCAGAATGAGATCAAGCAAAAAGGAAGAGAAACATCCTTCGAGGGAATACTCCTTAGTGACCTGAAGACTTCCACCCACACTCCACCTCTCACGGGTTTCACCACCTTCTGGTAGCATAGAGGCTAGATACCAAGCCATTAACACGGGGGCCTTAAGGTGACACCCAATGCAGCACAAACCAAGAAGGGAATTCAGAGAGAAGAGCGACAACATCTGTATCGGGCTTTACAAAGGAACAAAAGGGAAGTAACGGAGAAAACATGGCTGTGTAACCCACCAACAGGACAGTGCTGAAAGACAAAGAGGAAAACAAAGGCAGTTTCAGCACTAGGGGAGGGGAGGGAGGATGAGAGAATAGTCATGGAGAAGGGCCCCAAGTTGGGTGGTTGAATAAACAAGGATCCATTCACCAATGTCGGTGCTGCATCCCTCCAGTTAAGAGGAGGATGCTGTTTCTCACGGCCCCTGCATGTGAGGAGGGGTCATGCTGTGGCTCTGTAGTGAATCTGAAGTCTGTCTTTCACAGGACCAAAGCAGTGGAACGCCTATGGCTGGGTCTTCGCTCTCTTCTCTCTCTCCCTCCCTCCTTCTTCTGCTCTCCTCCTCCGTTGTCCTTCTCCTTTTCCTTCCTCTACTTCTTCACTCTTCCTCCTCCTTCTTCCTTATACCCCTCCCCCAGTGACTCAGGAAGAGAGCCTGTGCATGGATGGGAAAACCCAAAGATTGAAATACAACCAACTGGTAAGTCACAGAACAGATAACTGCTCTCAAGGAGGGTCACCAGGCCTGTGGTCACTGCATGCGCAACGAATGAACTCTTGGCAAACCACTGAAATATAAAAATAATTTGTTACCACAGCATCACCCAGGCCTAACCTTGATAATAAACATCAGATCTGGGAATGTGGCAAAAGAAAGTAAGGGTTGAGGGAAGGAGGGTTTTATTGTTGCTGTTGTTGTTGGTTTTGTTGTTGGTTTTGTTGTTGGTTTTATATTTGATGTTACAAAATGGAAAGAGCCAGAATGGAAGAAAATCTTAAAGAAAATAAAACAATGTTTTTGTTTGTGTGTGTGCCCGCATGTGGTGGTCAAAGGTCAAGCTCCAAGGTCATTTCCTCAAGAGCTATCTATCTGGTTTTTGAGACAAGGTCTCTCACTAGGATCTGAGGCTCCCATTAGACTAGACTAGCTGGTCCACAAGCCCTGGAGATCTGCCTGCCTCTGCCTCCCCAGCATTGGCATTCCAAGTGCCCATCACCACACCTAGTCTTTTTTGTGTGTGCACTGGGGATTGAACTCGGGCCCTCATGCTCACACACCAAGCACTTTACCAACTGAATTGTTTCTCTGGCCCTGATAAAGCAATGTTCTAAAGAAAGTAGAATATGTGGCAAGGCAAAGCTATGGGTCAATCCCTGCTTTTCTTCTTCTAAGGGAGAATTAAAAATCCAGGAAGAATGCCCTAAGGTTTAAACTGGAGAGGGAGGATGAGGAAATGTACCCTGTCAGCGCAGGCACTTGATTCCTAAGACAAAGGAAGGGTGGAACTCAGAGTTCTTCCTGAGAGGCAATTTCCAGGGATGATGAGCATCTGTGCCTGAATTAAATATACTGGCGATGATCACCTTTGCAGGTCAGCATGCTGGCCGTCTAGGAAGACTGGCAAAGACTGATCCAAACTGCATTTGACTCTTTTGGTTTAAATTTTCTAGACATTTCTCAAGCAGAATCACTATTTAAGAAGTCGTCCCTTACCCAGAAATGGTGAAAATGAATCCTTTTCTCTGACCTAACCTTCTCCTCCCTCTCACACTTTGCCTATGTCCTTTAACTAAAGTGTTAGTCCACTGACAAGCCAGTTCTGAGCCCCTACAGGACAAGACAGGCTGTGTTCTCTCTGCAGTGAGCTCCTGGTAAACTCTGAGCCACACATCTGTTGCAGAGAAGGATCTTGTATTCCCCAACGGCTGACATTAGCGGAGGGTTTGGGGTCCATCTCCACTGGCACATATTTTTATTAGATAGACTGTTGCAGAATCCAAGGAGTAAATTTAGTTATTCATCTCACTACAATCACTATAATGCCTCCCAAATAATTATTCCTTTTATCCTCTTGATGCCACTGTAAGACTCTTCCTACAAATGGATATTTGGGTAAAAATCAGTGTGTACTCTCCTTTCCCCCTGAGCCATTTCAGCACATGGAGTAGGGATTTGTTTCCAAAACTTCTCCAAGCCTCTTGCTTTGGTTAAGACCTGGGGTTGGCATTTTCTGTAAAGAGCCAAAGAGTAACCGCTGTGCTTCATGGAATGAACATTCTGTTACAATTAGCAGCTAGCAGCCAGAGATAATACCTGAAAGAACGGGCACAGTTGCGTACCAAATAAAGTTTTATTTACAAATAGAGTAAGTGGTTTTTGTTTGGTTTATGGTTTATCCTTTGTTAACCATGACTTAAGTATTGTTGACCACCAGAAAGACTTCATGTGTACTGACAGTTTAAAAAAATAGTAAAAATAATATTCTAATAAAACAATACCTTTTTGCATATTTCTCTTTTAGAAGGAAAACTTAACTAAAACATTAGTTTTTGTTTTTGTTTTTGTTTTCCCCTCCTAAAATCTTGCATTTTAAGTTAGATGGCTCTTGCCTACCATACACAAAGTGGGGAAAAAGGCTAAGAAGAGCAATGGACTTTAATTCAGACATGAGAGAGTTAAATGACTAAAACTTGGAGGGTGAACATATCATGGGTCTGCCAACACAGCCTCTTCTTTAGGAATGAATTTACCCAGACAGAAAATTGATTATAAGATGTGTAGAGTGAAAACAAATTTGCTGACCTTCATTGCAGAGATCAAAGGTTAAATTCATACCCCGTAGGATGGTTCTGTTAAATTGCTCCCAAGCTGCCTGGTAACATATTTTTGAACAAATATTTCTCTTCAACTTTATCAAGTGTTCTTTGTGTTCTGAAAACATGATTTGATGTCCCAGCTGGAATGGAGACTTCCTGAGTCTTAGATAGTTGAAATTCTCCTCCAACTGCATCCGGAGGCACAAGATTAGTTAGGATAGGCATTATTATAAGGGTTAATATCTCCAAGTCTAGTTACTTATGGAAGACTGAAACCAATGTTTTATAACCACACTTTTTTTTTAATGAACCAGAAGTAGATAAAGAGCTAAAATTATGCACTTGGATGTCCTTGGCATTGAGTTGTACAAATATCTTAGATAGTAATGTCTGGCAGCGAATGAATGTTCCCAATTTTTATGCCCCTAAGCAAGTCTCAAAGTGAAACTTCACAATTTAAAAGTTAGGAAAATTGGGCTGGAGAGATGGTTCAGCAGTTAAGAGCACTTACTGTTCTTGCAAAGAACCTAAAGTTTGTTCCTAGAACCCAGAGGTACAACCACCTACAACTCCAGATCCAGGGGATATGATGCCTCTTCTGGCCTTTTCAGGTTCCCGAATTCACATGATGCACATAGATACACTCAGACACACTCACACACACACACACACACACACACACACACACACACACACACACGCGTAAAATAATTTTGTTCTATTTTGTTTTGAGACAGGGACACATACACACACATATAAAAATAAAATAATTTTTTGTTTTGTTTGAGACAGGGACATACACACATAAAAATAAAATAATTTTGTTTTTTTTTTTTGAGACAGTGTTTCTTTGTGTAGTCTTGGCCATCCTGGAACTAGCTTTGCAAACCAGGCTGACCTTGAACCCACAGAAATCCACCTGCCTCTGAGTGCTGGCATTAAAGGTGTGTGCCACCACAGCCCATGTGTGCATGTGTTTGGAGATCAGGAGTTGACATCGGGTCTCCACCTTCTTTTTTGAGATAGGATCTTTCACCAACCCTGGATCTTACAGATCATCTAGGCTGGTTTACCCAGGGGTCCACCTGCCTCTGCCATTGTCTCCTTTGTGGTTGCTGTTTTTTGTTTACTCTTTTTCTTTTTGCTCTTTATGGTCCCACCACCCAGTTCCCAAATAACCACACACAGAGACCTTTTCTTTCTTACAAATGCCTGGCCTTAGCTTGGCTTGTTTCTAGGCAGCTTTTCTTAATCTTAAATTATCCCGTCTACCTTTTGCCTCTGGGCTTTTATCCTCCTCTATTCTACACCTTTCTCTACTTCTTACTCTGTGGCTTGCTGTGTAGCTGGGTGTCTGGCCCCTGATGTTCTCCTCTTCTTTTCTTGCTCGTCATCTCTCTTTTTCTTCTTCTATTTATTCTCGCTGTCTGCCAGCCCCACCTAGCCTTTCTCCTGCCTTGCTATTGGCCATTCAGCTCTTTATTGGACTAATCAGGTGTTGTAGACTGGCAAAGTAACACAGCTTCACAGAGTTGAACAAATGCAGTGTAAAGGAATGCAGCACATCTTTGCATCATTAAACAAATGTTCCACAGCATAAACAAATGTAACACATCTTAAAACAACATTCCACAACATCCCTCCCCTGCCCCTACCCTTTTGCCGGGTTACGATCTTTGCCACACACTTGGCTTTTAGGTGGGAGCCAGACCCAAACTCAGTCCTTTGTGACGCACAGCAAGCACTTTACCCTCTGAGCCATCTTCTGGCCCACACATTTTTTAAATAATGCAAATTTTCTGTCTTTTCACTTGTAAGCTTATACAAAGCCTTCCAAGAGCAAAGGTTCACCAAATTTATTTAATGACAAAGTTTCACAAAGTCTTACTGGGACGAAAAAAATCAGGACGACAGTATAAGCATTTGGTTTTAAAGAACCATCCTTTAGTCTGACATAACTTCTGTCTGTTTATGTTAAATAATTACATTTTATTTAGTTATTTAGTGAAATTGTACAGTATAGTAGCCCTAGGTTAGTTGTTTTGTTTATTTATTTTTTTTATTGATTCTTTGTGGTTTTCACATCATACATTCTGATCTCACTTATCTCCCCGTCCCCTCACATCCACCCTCTGCCCTTACAACCTCACCACAAAACAAAACCAATTTTAAAAAAGAAACCCAAAACAAAACAAAACAGAAAGACAAAATAAAACAAAAAAAAAGAGAATAATCTTGTCATGGAAGCTGCAGTGTGGTCCTTTGAGTCACACAGTTTAGTCCTTAGTCCATTCATCTTTACTCGCAAGTGTTCATTGCCATGAGTCACTGGTCTGGCTCGAGGCCTCTGGTTTCTGCTACACTATCAATAATGGGCTCTCACTGGGGCTCCTCTTGGATATCCTGTTGTTGTCCTGTGAAATGGAGATCCTGCTGTTTTGGATCTGTAGGTTTGTCCCCTTCACATGCTCCAACAGTTCATAGATTTGGTGGATGTTGGGGTGGACAACTCACAGCCCTGATTCTGGGCCTAGGTGATAGGTGGGTTAGTTAGCCTCACCATTACTACCTGGACAAACTCTCCAGCACTGCCCAGGCTAGCTCACCCAATGCAGTCTGCAGCAAGAAGCAGGGCCATTTCTCCTGCTCTCAGGTCCTCAGATCTGGGTCCCCCTCACTCACACCATCAGGGCCAACTCTACTGTTTTGCCCAGGTGAGGTGCAAGGCTCTCTCTCCTGATTGCTGTACGAGGCATACAGATTAGTTGTTTTAAACCATAATTTTATTGTTGAATGAATAAGAAATTGAGTAGGGAGCAACATTACCAACTGCTACTTAAATAGGAAGTGACAATCCAGAATTTCTTCTCTACAAATTTTAGAGAGTATGTTATTGTAGGCTTCTAAAGATCTGTAATGTGAAGACAAAGTCCAGGGTTGTGTGCACACAGTTTGCATGACTGTATACACAAAAAGAGGGCTCATTGAGATGGGAGGAGGTATGTGCCACCATTCCTCACCGGTGGCTATAAAAACTCCAACAATGCCAGGAATACAAATGAAACCCAAATGTTCTCATAGATGTCATCCCACTGATATCTTGGTCACATGGTATTTGATGTATGTGTTTGGGTGGGGTGCACACACGCACAAATGCAGACCCAAACTTGACATCAGGAATCTTTCACAATTGTTCTTTATTTATTGAGACAGGGTCTCTCACAGAAGCTCAAGCTAACCAAGTCCAGCTTGTCTGGTTAGCCAAGCTTCCTCCAAGTATCTGCTATTTCTTTGTCCTTAATGCTGGCATTGCAGGTAGGTTGCTATGGCTACCCAGCATGTACATGGGTTCTGGGGTTCTGAATTCCAATCCTCACATTTACTCAGCAAGCTCTTTTATCCCTTGAGCCTACTTAGTCCCTGTTTTAACATGGAGCAGATCAAGGACAATTAAGGCATTGGTGTTTCCAAAAGGATACCTGCTGGGTGACCTTGGTGTGCTTTATCCTCACCAAGAGCAGGGCTTCCAAATCTATAAATGAAGATAATGATATGCTTGATCTCATGGGAGTCACTGAGAGATTAAATGAGATAATGCTTGTACCACACCATTTTAGTGTTTTGGCACAAAATATGTGCTCAATCAATGTTTTCAATTATTTTAAATGATATGTTAAAAAGAGATTTAAAATGGATGCTTTTATTCATGGAATTACTTTCCTAAATTGTGAGGCTAAAATAGACAATAAAGTTAGCTCAGTTTTCTATCAACTAATGCGAAGCTGACGGTCAAAGCTATTGATGAAAACCATCTTTTTTCCATGTGCAAATCTGGCATCGA
>CABHPH010156180.1:0-19190 GCA_902168325.1 Peromyscus nudipes
AAAAAAAACGAAGACAAGGTTCTGTCAGTGACATGCACACAGTAGGCGCTCAGTGGTGGCATCACAAAACAACAGGAAATCATTAACATGATTTCAGCAAGAGTCCGACAGAACCATCCATCTCTGAGGTGCTAAATTTAGCTTTGGCCAAAAACAATTACTTGAGATTTCTTAACATGCCCAGAAGAAGTAGAAAGTCAAACTCATTGAAAATATATCACGTACGTAGCTTTCAATTATAACTTTATCTTTCCCAGGTTCTGCCCCAGCAACTCTGTAATCTAGCATTTTTCAACTGTCTGGAGAATCTGAGCATAATGAATGAGGATAATCATTCTTTCCCAGAATGCCTTGGCTTTGATGATACAGTGTGTCAGACATAAGGTCTGACTCGAATGACAATTGACTAACTCATTGTTTCTGTTCAATTAACTTACAGCCCTCAGTAGCTGAGCCAGGATTCTGAGCTCAGATCTCCTGGCAAGCCCTCTCTCCTCAATAAATCTCCCCCAGATCTCAACCTAAGCCTCAGCTCCAAGGATGGGATATAGTTTCTGGTCATAGGTGACTCTTCAGCAAATAAAAATTTAAATACTTTAACAGAAGAGTCATAGAAAAACAAAAGTGTGTTTCTTTCAGCCTCATGAAATAATAAAACGTGGAGGTTCTGCCAGGTCAGTGCCTTCCCCCCAAACTTTCTCTCTTCCTGTCTAGATATTTGGTTGGGTAACTAAGAATGGATTCTTCCAGGGGAATAGAGGACAATGATGTGCAGCTCTCAGGTGACTTGTTGAGAGTGGCCCTTGACAAGTCAGACCTCCCCAGTGAGGCCATGATGTGGAAGCCACCTCCCTACCCCAAATCCCAAACTAAAACATGAGATGCATAAATAAATGTCTATGTACTTGAAGTCATACACATCAATGGGTCTTTATTTCAATATCTCAGGCTTTAGTCCACATATTCTGCACAACCCAGTGTTCTCAGATCAGCTGTACACAGAATGAAATCCAAACAGTTCCTTGAGCAAGGCCTGTAGGGTTGTTAGAAATTGAAGTTGCCCTCCCGTCCATATGTTAAAGTCTTAAGCCCCAGTATCTTAGTTATAGACAATATTTAGAGATTGGGCTTTAAATGTAGGCTCAGCATGGTAGAAGGAGGCTGTTAGGGTGAATCCTAATCCAAAATGGCTATATCATCATCAAAAGAGGTTAGAACATAATATGTATATGGTATAGATGCAGATGAGGGCTGAGTACCCAGAAGCCAGGGGCTCTCAGCAAAGATCAACCTGCCTATGTTTGGATCTATGATATCCAACTGTGAGAAAGTAGTGTCTGTTACCCAAGCCACCAGATCTGTGGCACCATGTGCTTACGTGTGCATCTCATATGATCCTGTGCTCCCCATCTACAAGGGTGGTACCCACACTTTCTTCGCCCCGCCCCCCAGAAGTTCTCACCTGGCCTCCACTCTCCAGTAACTGTCTCATTCCCTGCACCCCTCTCCATCCAGTTCTCTCCTTGATACTGAGCACATTCCACACTTAGGATTCTTATCCTTATCCTCATCACCACGGAGGCCTCATGGATGGCAACCATCCTGTCTCACTTGCTCTTGCCCTGTCCCAAGCACCTTGCCTGATGCCCGCCATGTAAGAGTGCCCAGGCATGAAAACAATACCTTCTTAGTGACTGAGATTCAAGCGTATGTCTAGAGAATCAGAGCAGACTAGACAGAAGGCAAGCTTCAGGGAAGTGGGGAGGCTACAGGGCCAGAAGGAGGAGAGGTTTGCGGTGGCCAGATTTTTCTGTTAGTTTGACTGGGCCACAAGATGCCTAGGTTTTTGCTTAATTATTATACCATTTGTCCATGGGGAGTGCTACGGTTTAAACTCATGTGTCCCTTCAAAATTCAGATTCCCCAAGATGAGCGGTAGGGCCTCTTAGTAAGAGCACTCTGGTTCGTTTTGTTTGGTTGGTTTTGCCTCTCAGCCATCCACCATGGAGGATAGAGCAGGAAGCCCCACCCTGGAAACAGTGAACATCCCTCACCAGATGCTGAATCTCCTGGTACCTTGGTTTGGAGCTTCCTAACCTCCGAAAGTGCGGTCAAATAAATTTCTCTTCCTCCAGTCTTGGGTTTTGTTACAGCAGCACAGACGGATTGAGACACGGATTTTTCTGGATGAGGTTGACATTTCAGTTGGTGAACTGATGAGGGCAGTTTGCCCTCCCAGTGTGGTTGGACCTCATGTAATCCCTTGAGGGCCTGCGTAGAAGGAAAGTCAGAGCAGAGGAGAACTCATGCTCTTCTCTCTTCTCATGTCTGCTTCCCGCTCCCTCTACTGCCTCCTCCCACCCTTTGTCAAGACCTACACCATGGGCTCTCCTGGGCCTCAGCTCCTCAGATGTCGAGCAGAATAAAATCACTGCTTTGGGTTCTCCTGGGTCTCAAGCTCACGGCCCCCTTTGCTTCTATAACCACATGAGCTAATCAATCAGTAGCCAATCAATACCACAATGGTTATGCTTCCCCAGAGTTACTTTACTAATACAGTTTAGGGAGATGAGCTGAACCTGGAATGGGCGCTTGAGGGGTAGAAAAGAAAGGATGTAGCTTGTCCTCCAAGCCTCCTGAGCCCAGGCATCTTAGTGTGGATTGCAGCTCCTAGGAGGGTCTGAGACAGACTAGAGTGGCTGCGTGATGTGAGTGTGGTCAGCAGTTGCCCTGAGACCCTTCCATCAGTCTTCTTTTGCCCTCAGGACAGGACTGAGGCATGAGAGCAGCATCACCTTCACATGAGATGGGGAAGGGCCCAGCCATCTCTGGCAGAGCTCAGAACAGCATGAATAGAATCCAGACTAAAGTTACAGACCTATGAGCCATGATTCCACATGGCGGGACACCTCTCTGTGCACATGAGAGCCCCTCAGATTCTGTGAGGATTCCTGGGAATCCTGAAGGGAAAGCACCTCTTCAGGGAGAGCTAACCTGGGTCAGCTAATGAATTATATTCATTTACTCTCCTGGAGACTCAAACCAGGTGAGAGTCCACAAGTACGTGTGATGTAAATCTAACCATCATTTTCACACATGGCAGCAAAGATTGTAACAAGTCTGCATCACAGACATTAGCCAAAATCCTGTGGAAGAAATAAAGGGAGGCAGGGAACATGGCTAGGAATAACATTCAGAGCGTTCTAATAGAAAAATATACACTGAATTTCCAGGTGCTAATGATGGGTATCCATTGGGCCGCAGTGACACCAAATTAGCTCCTCCAGGTGATGAAGACAAGCATTCACTAAGAACGGTACCTTGTGTAGTCAAAATACTCCTTGCTGCTATAAACTGTGTGCGTTTAAATTGTACCTAAGTAGTACTGAGAATGTCTGCATGGCTGAAGAAATTACACACTTTGTTGAGTCTTCACACCAAACCTACTTAGGTTGCTGCTTCCAATTTAGAGACCGAGCAACCAAACTTTGGGAAGATGGATGTTGACCCAAGCCATAGCTAGTTAAGTAGAGTGAAGATGAAGCCAATGGCTGCTTGACTCCAGAGTTCTCTCTATCCTACCGTACCGCTACCCGGGGTCTTGTGTCCCATCATCTCAACCTACTGATGACTCCACGTGGCCCGTGGATGCACAAGCCCATTTCAAAACTCAGACTGCCAGATCAACACTGTCCCAGGTCCTGAACTCCCCACCTTAGGCTAGGGTCAGTGTCCTCTAGTCAGAGACAACTAGGGCACACCTGTGGCTAAACAACATAAGTCTGTCACATGTTATAGAGAGGAAGCACACACACCATGAGAACTGTGCACTCGCCGGTGTGAGGCATTGGAAAGGACTTTGTCTATGATGGGGTTTAAGTGAGGTGATCTAGGGAAGGTTTAAGCCAGTAGGGCTTTTCAAGGGATAGATGATGCCAAGGTGCAGAAGTGATTAGGGAGGTGCGGGGCGGGGGGGGGGGGGGTCTTAGTAAAGAAAAGTGAGGTTAAAGCTGTAAGCAAAATAAAATTTCTCCTTCTATGGCTTTATAACGAGTTGCCACAAACTTAACTGTAAAATAACCACAAACATTATTTTTCCGTTTCTATAGGCCAGAAGCCCAGGTATAACACAGGTGACACTCTCTGGAGTCTCTCAGGCTGGGTGGCGTCATCTTCTGAGACTCTGGGACTCTTTCCAAGCACACTGACAACTGGTAGAACTCATTTCCATGTAGCCAAGGGTGACTGTCATCTCAGACATTCCTTCCTGAGAGTCACCTGAGCAGGACTCTCAACACACAGCTTCCTTTCTTCCAGGGAAGCCAGAGCATGTCTGTGATGGGTAACTGGATGAGGAATCACCTAGGAGGCTGAGGTGTACCTCTGGATCTGCCAGTGGCAGTATTCCCAGAGAGACTCACCTTGAATGAGGATGCCATGATCCTGTGGGATCATGGGGGACCTGGACAGAATAAGAGTGGGGACAGGAGGAAGCTAATGGAATGTCAGCAATTCCCATCTCTGCTCACCAGCCTCTGGGGGCATAAGATTCCACCATGCCCTCATGACCACAATGGAGCAAATCCTCCGAAATCGTAAACCAAGATGTGCCATGTCAGGAGTTCTGCCACAGCAACAAGAGGGTGATTAATACAGTGTCCCTCTTCTGTGACCAAAGAGAGGAAACTCTGCTTCTGAAGGGTTCATGGAGGAAGGCTGAGCTCACCTGGATCAGATCCTTAGCTCGAGGTCATCTGAAATGGATCTTAATGACACTCCTAAGAGCCTCTCACACAGTACCTAGGGTCATGTTTGCTGGGTAACTGAGAGCTGGTATGTGTGCACCAGGAGTCCAGGGCTTGGAGTCTGCTTAGAACTTCACCTGCTCCAAGGGGCTATGTGGTGTTCTGTGCCTTGTGCTCTGTGCAGGTGTTTCTCCAGAAACAGTTGTGAAGTGATTCTTGGATCTTGTGATGACGGGTCTTTATTGTCAAGTCGACAGGATTTTAAATCACCCCTGGGCAGGTCTGTGAAGAAGGTCCCAGAAAAGTTCAACTAAGAAGAAAAGGTCCACCCTGAATATGAGTGGAACCCTCTCACGGATGGGGCCCAAGACTGAACAAAAAAAGGAGAAAGAGGAGAGGGGGGGCGAGAGAGAGAGAGAGAGAGAGAGAGAGAGAGAGAGAGAGCGCACACTGGGCACCAGCACTCATCTTGCCCGTTCCTGACTGCAGATGCAGTGTGACCAGTCACTGCACGCTCCTGCCATCCTGTCTTCTCCATGATGGTGGACTATATCCCCTCAAATTTCAGCCCCAAATAGCCCTTCCTTCCTTTCCTTTGTCAGCTGTTTTGTCTCACCAATGAGAAAAGCAACTAATAACAGACCTAACTCCTTCACAACCACACAGCGGTCTGTCTGAAGCTGATACTGTATGAAACACAAAGGATCCCAAACGCCAGACCTCCCTGGCAGCACCACAGCTCCGGAGTGTGAGGGCTGTTCATCTTTCTCATGTGGATGATGCCAGGGGCATTAAATGGGAAAAAATGAGTTGATATGAAAAACATTCTCAGCCGGGCAGTGGTGGCGCACGCCTTTAATCCCAGCACTCGGGAGGCAGAGCCAGGTGGATCTCTGTGAGTTCGAGGCCAGCCTGGGCTACCAAGTGAGTTCCAGGAAAGGCGCAAAGCTACACAGAGAAACCCTGTCTCGAAAAACCAAAAAAAAAAAAAAAAAAAAAAAAAAATTCTCAAGAGAGAGAATAAAAGTAGCCAACAGACACACGAAAGGATGCGCTGTCTCCAGGCGTGAGGAAAATACAAAGGAAATCAACTGTGAGTGTCCTCACACGCATCTGACTGACAAATACTGAAAACTGAAACAAGCGAAGCTTGGCCAGGATGAAGCAAAACAGCAAGTCCCACAGTGCAGAGAAGTTGCTCTAACATCAGCTCGACACACCTAGGATCACCTGGGAAGAGAGTCTCAAAGAGGGATTGTCGTTAAACTGGCTAGCAGGCATGTGGGGGGGGGGGGGGGAGTTGTCTTTATTAATGCCACTGTGAGTGGCACCATTCCCTTTTCAAGGGATCCTGAACTATATAAAGATGGAGAAATGGAGCTGAGCACAAGCAAGAGAGTGTACCTGCATGCACTCAGCTCTCTCTGCTCTTGGCAGTGGCTAGGATATGACCAGCTGTTTAACGTTGCGGCTGCCTTGACATCTCTGCTATGGTGGATTGTAACATAAGACGGTGAGCTGAAATAAACCCTCTCTCGCCCAGGTTACTTTTTGTCAGGTTATCTTTATCACAGCAACAGAAATGGAACTAGAACATGGGTCTATGAGGTTATGATGCCCCGGCACATATGTGCATGAACACACAAACACACACATAAACACAAAAAGTTCTTGCACTTGTACACAAAAAGACATGAGCCAGAATGTTGATTGTGATGTAATAAAAACAGAACACAAGTTCCCTCCTTACTCCAGGGTAGTAACCCAACGCCCAGCCACAGGAGGATGGATGAGTACATTGTACTACAATCCAACACTGGAGTACCCTATGGCATTTAAACATGACGGTCCCCAAGCTGCATCCACCCGCTGTAAATAAATCCCTACAACAATGATGAGTGAATGAGTGGGACATTCACAGCAGAAAACTATTTATACAAGCATTTAAGACAGGAAAACAAAGCTTTAGAGTTCTTATGGATGCATAGCATATGTAGCAAAAAAAAGATATATTAAAATGTGGATGGAACTGATAAAATCTGAATGTATGAACATGCTGCCTTCTTGGAAGGGAGGGAACTGGGGAGAAGAAAAGATTCACGAAGAGCACACAGGAGACCTAGATAGTGTGTCTGTAATGTGTTGTTTCTTTTAAAGAATTCTAAGTCAAGAGTGGCTTAATATTGAGATGATGAAGGCACCCAATGTGTCTGTGGGTGGTTTTTATTATATTATTCTCCTTTCCATAGCTGTATAATTTGAATCAGGAAAGTTTCTCTTTGGCCAAGGGGGGAGAGATAAGTTCGTTTTCCTAAGCAGAAACAATAGAAACAGCAGGGAAGGGACCAGGTGGGCTACGTTTGATGTGGTGCTGGAGCAGCTGGGGAAGGGGCTAGGAGTAGAGCTATAATGCTTCAGGACAATGCCCCCCCCAAAACCCAACACACCAAGCAAGCTATTCGTGATGCTACCCCAGCCTCTGGTCATAGCACCAGCTGTGTTACTTGCCTTTCTCTCCACTGTGATCAAGTACCCACAAGTCAAAGTAAGGATTTCAGAGGATTAGTTTATCATGATGGAGAGGGTTGGGAGGAGCAATGTGTTCAACCCATAGTGAACAGGAAGCAGAGTAAAGGAGTACAGGAAGGGCTCAGGGCAAAATAAGCACCCAGCATATAATTCTTCCATGTAAGTCCCACCTCTCACCTTCCACTGCTTCCCAACAAGGCCACTGTATCATGAACCCATCAAAGGATCAATCCATTCTTTCTTTAATCAGAGCCCTTACAATCTAATCCTCTCTGAAGATGTCATTGCAGACCCACTCAGAGGTGTATGCTTTACAAGTCTCCTAGGTGGTTCTTAGTCAAACCAAGCTGACAGCTGATATTAGCCATCGTGTTAACTGTCTCTGGAAGACTTTCTGTTTCAGCACCCATGACAATGTCCTATCTGTACATATAACTGGTGCGTGAAGTGGTTATCCCATGGGAGCAGGGCTGCAGATGATTTCTACTTTCTTTTTCTTTTCTTTTGCTTTTCTTTTTTTTTTTTTTTCAATTTTTAAATACCTCTGTAAAAACCTAAAAGTTCACTGAATGGAAAAAGAGACATTGTGCTGTGACTGTCCTTGGTTTCTGATTTAGTAGTTTTATGTGGACCCTGATAACTTGCCTCTCTCTTTCTCTCTGTGTGTGTATATATATGTGTGTGTGTACACATGTGTACCCATGGATATGTACACCATGGGAGGTCAGAGGACAACTTCTGGAAGATGATTCTCTCCCGCCACCATTTGGGTTCTGGGTACCAAACTCCAGTCATCAAACCTGGCAGTGAACCCCTTCATTGGCTGAGCCACCTCAACACCCGCAGCTAACATCTCTGACATGATGCTGATACTACTGGCCAGGCAACCCTATTTGAACCTTGACGCCAAGATGCGAAAAAGCTCTTCATTGCTTTCTTTGCTTCCTTCTCAGCACCGATCTCACCATATGCTCAAGCAGAGAAGTCAAAACACTGTGCTCTCACATATTTCCATAAGGATCCTATGCTCATTCTTTCCAGAACGTTCTTTGTCACAACCCCGCCTCCCCCATCACAACCCCAGCTCACCGACGGTCACATTCAAGATTCATTGCAAATGTACCTTCAGTCTCTCTTTTCACTGTTCTGTACTTTTGATCTCGTTTGAACATTCACAAGTTAAGAAAATACAATATTCAGACCAAACAGAAAAGAATATTTAAGACAGGCTCTAATGAAGTAGCCCAGGCTGGCTTTATACTCAGGCAGGACAGCAGGACTGAGCTCTCACAGCAGAACGGTTGGACAGGATCCCCAGAGTATGACCTGACTACATGAGGGGGATGAGCAAGGAGCAGCTAGTGTCAAAAGAAGTCCGCACGGGATGAGGGCGAGGCCACTTTCAAAGGGAAGGGACTTACCCTACACTCTGCATAGACTACATCTCTCTCTATGTATGTGAGAAAGAGAAAGAAAAAGAGAGACTTCTTATACAATTGAATGAAAATAAAGGTTAACAAACCTTAGACACACACAACTCTGGTGTTAATATCTACCCAAAGCAGGCTAGGGAGATGGCTCAGTTGGTAAACTTGCTATCACAATGACCTAGTTCAACTCCCCAGAACTCAGGTTTAAAAAAAAAAACAAAAAACCAGACATAGCTGCACACACTTGTAATTCTAGTATTGGTGAAAGATAGGTGGATCTCTGGGGTTCGGTAACTTGCCAGTCTAGTCTACTTGGTGAGTCTCAGGCCTGTGAGAGACCCTGTCTCAAAAAAACCCAAGGTGGACAGCTTCAAAAGAACACCTAAGGCTGTCCTTCAACCTCCACACACATGTGCATGCACATGAATGCATACATGCACCCATCCCCAACCCCTACTCACACACACATAGGCACGCGTGCACGCGCGCGCGCACACACACACACACCCACACACACACACACACATTCAACGCCTACCCAGAGACTCACACCTGGTAGCCAGTCCCTGAGGCTTCTGAGTCCTGAGTCCATGGACAAAAAGCATCAGCTCTTCTGGATCCCTGGAATGGCCTCACCGACAGCCGCCCTGGAATACCTCTATTTCGCTCTGCTGCATCTTGGCCCACACCTCTGTCCATGTGGGAGTGCTGATTGCTCCGCCAGCTTAAGTAAACCCAGTGCTCACTCCCCCAACCCTGCAGAGGGAGCTCAGCCTGGAAACCGACCACACAGACCTTTGGGGGACAGTCAACCATTTCTTTCCCCTGTTTATTTTTCTGTTCGATACCATCGGCAGGGCTATGTTACAGTAAAAAGTTATGACTGTCTAAAATGAGGATTTTTCTCTCTACTGAACTGCTGCTCTCCAGGTATCCAAAATAGAATCATATCTAAGCTGCGAGGTCGTATTGCTCACCCACTGACTCCTTCGGATTTGCTTCCCTGAAAGGAACTGTCTTAGCTATGCCCGGGCATAATCAGCCATGGCCTCTCACTCTGCTTCTTGTAGAAGTTGGAGTAGCTGAGTTCCCCAAGAAAAGTGAAATATCTCTCTTGCCACACTCTACTCAGGACGACATTGGTCCCTTCAGAAAGACAGGGAGGAAGCACTAATATTAACACGAAGAACACAAGCAGCTCTTTCAACAGAGATACTTCCTGTCCGTCCCCAGCCCATAGGCGTCATTCAGAGAAACACAAAGCAAGGAGAGAAACAGACACAAGCCCGAGAGCCTAGTCACTAAAGGAAAGAAGAAAATAACACGGGGGGGGGGGGGGGGACTGTGTAGACAGCAGCAGAGTGTCGATGGAGAAAGAAGGGGAAAAGTAATAACAGCGAAACCAGGGAGGATGGGGCTGAAGAGATGGCTACCCAAGTGTCTGTGCTGGTCCTGCAGAGGACTCCAGAGAGGTTATTGGCTTGAAACTCTCTCTCTGCCTCAACCACACCTACCAGGTTCAACCATGGCTACCCCAAACTTCAACCATGACCTCCTATAGCTCAATCATATTAATAAAGCTTAGGCATTGTTTACTCAACATAATCCCTCATTTGGAGAATTTACAACATGATAAAGTAGTCATTCATACACAGAAAACAAAGGCTTTTCCCAGGAACCCTTCAGGAGCAGTAGCTGAAGAAGCTCTTCTCTGTTCCATGGAGGAAAGCCCAGAAGAGGTTGGTGAGACTCACCCGAGGTCCCCATAATCAGCCACAGTGCAGGTGGCACCCCGAAGCCTCTCCACCAGACTCCATTTCTTCCCACTCTAAGACCTTGGCTGTGTCTGTTGAGCAACAGAGCTTCTGCCCATAGACGTTCCCTCCTTCATCACAGTTCGACATTGCAATGATTGAGTCCTAGCCTAAACTATCATTTTCCCTACCCTGAATTGAGAATTCTCCATGTGTGTGCGTATTTAGCCATTTGAGGACCTGTGAGCACTCCCTATGAATACCACATGGAATTATTTTGCAGATTTCAAAATCTCATTCTACGGCTGGCTCTTTGTTCTTTCTATTGTGGTGCTGAGTTTTGTCATCCCACCCCACCCCCGTTAGCTCTGCCCCCGTGAGGATGGTTAGTCTGCTCCACAGTTTAGCCTTCGTCCCAACTGCCAGAAGCCTGCACCTTCCTTCCACTCTTCCCCCTCAGAACTGAGCATCAGGTCTTGGAAGCCAGATGGACCCAGCAGTCCCTCTGGCCCCTCTGGTGTGCCAGTGGACCCATCCCCTGCAACGTTACAGCCTTGACTCAGCTCCATCGGCGTTTGTACTGAGTGGCTGGATTAATGAGAACACTGGTATAGTCATTTCTCTACCATCTTCATAATTAGTTCTCAGTGGAAGCTGTGTTAGTCATGGTCCTTCTCAGTAGGAAGAAGGGGAGAGGGGGCAAAATGTAGGAATGGAGCTTTTGGAACAACCTAGAACAGGAAATTTGAAACGGGACCTGACTAACTCAAAAGACCACGAAGATGAGGTCAATAGAAAGTCAAAGGAAAGTCGTGCTTGGGGCATGTTGGGAACTACGGTTCGGGAATGTTCATTTTCTCAAAACATTCTATTCAAATAATTGAGCAATCATTACCTGAACACTCATTTGTTAGGAAAACCTTAGGAACTCGACAGTGGCAGATGTTCCGCTCTTGGGACAGACAGTAGGAGAGATGTTTATCCGCACTGCAGCCGTTGGGTTCCTGGATGTCTTACAAGTCTGTTCCTACAGCAATCAACAGCCCAGCGCCAGGACAGTAGGATCCATGTCAGCCACCTCTGATGCTGAGCTCACATCTGATATCCCATTTGTTCAATGAATTCTTTCATGAGTGGAAAGCTAGTGAGTGTGAAGCCCAACTGGCGTGTAAAAATCTCCTGGAGGCTGTCTGTGAACAAGAAGCATGGCACCAAGCTGACAGACTTGCCAGTGAGCAGGCTGGACCAATTTGACATCTGCAAGCAACACGGGGAAGCCAGGCCCCAACACGGCAAGCGCCTTCTGAGCCCAGAACTGGCGTGTGAGGAACAGAGAGCTTCCAGATAAGGGAAGGATTGAGAGAGATGTCTACTAAATGCCTCAGCTTTCACACTTACAGAGGGGTGGCTGGAAGCACCTCCTGCAACTGACCTGGTCAGCTTGGGGGTGCAACCGAACGGCAAAGCACATGCCTGGATCCTTCAGGGTCCTAGTTCAACCCTCAGCCTACCACAGACAGACAGAAACCAAGACACGTAAGTGAGCAGCTGGAACAGACCCAGGATCAAGGCTCTGTTCCTCCTTTCTAGAGAACATGGCATCTTTCCAAGAAAGGGATGGTCCCCCACTTTGAGGAGTTTGTGGCCCCCCCAAAAAGAGGACTTTTTGGTTTAATAAAAGTCATAATAATCAGGAAGTAATTGTGAACACAACAGATTTCAGTGTTCTTTATGCCCAGGAAAAGTTTAGCTCATTTAATTTTCTTCTCCATTCTCCTTCACCCCCCCCCCCCCCCCCCCCCCCCGCCACCATGTTCTCAAAAAACTCACTTCAACACTTTCACATCGCCTAGTTCTTCTACCTCAAACACCTATTTTGTTACTTGTGGCCATGTGTAGTAAAGGTTTGTCTTGGATGGTTTCAACGTTCAGGGTGACACCAAATCGGGACCTTTGCCCAGCGTCTGAGTTGCTTCCAGCCTTCTGAATTTTAGTATCGGGAGTCCGTCTCCCACGTAATAAGCTGAAAGTGCAGCCGGTTTTCTCCTCAGCCCCCCACAGGTAGGCCGTGACCCAGCCGTGGGAGCTCTGCGTGCCTAGCACACTCCTCCTTGCCTTTGAAACAGGAACAAATGGGGCAGATGGCGGAGTGAAACTCCACAGAGCAAGGGAAGGGGTCCGTGCTGGGGCAGGGCCAGGCGTCCCAGCAGGTCACAGAGGGCCCATTCGTTGTTCAGAGGTGAAATGGGAACAGTACCACGACCCCAAGAACCACTCTGGACTGGAAGGCACTGGTGTTCTATCCTTTGGTTTGCTAGAACTCCGAGAGAAGGTCAGCATGTCTCTGACAGGCAATATCGCTTTCTAAAGCTTGAATTTACTGTGCAAAAGTTAAGGCATAGAGGATTCACAGAAAAGCTTCAAAGCAGTTGAGTGACAAATCCATTAAATCCCCAGAGCGGCAACACTTGGCTGTGTCTCTTTAAATGCTCCACTGCATATGCACGAACCCCTAAGCGATGGTAATCATCTTCCTCTAAGTAGTGGCACAGCGCACATATCCTTCTGGCTTTCCTCACTCAGCACTGTGATTATGAGATTTCCTCAGAATGATGTATATGGCTATTTGTTCACTTGTTTTTTTTTTTTTTGTTGTTGTTGTTATTTTTATTGCTGTGATGCTATAGACTACTACTAAGCAGAGGCAACACAATTTGTACACACACACACACACACACACACACACACACACACACCATAGACACATGCAGAGTTATTTCTAATATTATGTAAATATATGTTGCTATACATGCCTTTGTGCGTGTCTCCTGGTTTCCCTGTGCAAGATTTTCTGAGAAGTAGAATTGTTGAGTCCTGTCAATGGACTTTTCCAAGGGGGTTCCATCCTGTCCTATGTCGTTCTCTGAATCAGTTCTGTCAGGCCAGCACCAGTTGCCTCTGTGCTTTGTATCAAGAAATCAAGACATTTCCATGAAGGCCTCCGGATCCAGCTAACTCCATTGTGATTGGTTCTTTGTTGCTGGGAAATTTCCATCTCGACAAATACAGGTGTAGCTGTTACTTTTTTGTTGCTGCAATAATACACACTGACAAAATGCAAGTTAGGGAAGAAAGGGTTTATTGTGGCTTACTGTTCCAGAGAGAGACACTCCGGAAAGGCAAAGAAGCTATGATGGCAGAAACAGGAAGGAGAGAGATCACGTTTCATCTGCACACAGGAAGCAGAGAAAACAGAAAATGGGGCAAGGCTACAGCCCTCAAAGTCTGCCTCAAGTGATGTACTGTCTCTAGCAAGGCTCTACCTCACAAAGGTGTCATGACATTTCCAAAGAGCATCAGCAACTGGGGACCAAGTGTTCAAATGTGTGAGCCGTGGGGACATCTCTTTTTTTTTTTTTTTATTTTTACTTTATATTATGTGTATGAGCATTTTACCTGCATGTATATCTGTGCACCATGTGAGTGCCTGGTGCCTGTGAAGGCCAAAAGAGGATGTCAGATTTTCTGGGACTGGAGTTTCAGACAACTGTGAGCTGCCGTGTAGGTGCTGGGATTGAAACCAGGTTCTCTGGAAGAGCATCCAGTGCTCTTAACCACTGAGCTGCCTCTCCAGCCCCTGGGGGGAATTTCTCTCTCTGTTGGTTTTTTGCTTTGGGGGGGGGATTGTTGTTGTTTTGATTTTGGGAGACAGGGTTTCTCTGTGTGTCCCTGGCTGTCCTGGAACTCGCTCTGTAGAACAGGCTGGCCTCGAACTCACAGAGATCCACCTGTCTCTGCCTCCCAAGTGCTGGGATTAAAGATGTGCACCACCACTGCCTCGCCACACCAAGTTTCTGTAACCAATAGAAACAGAAATTTTTATCAGGGACCCAGGAAAGTCTGCCACAGTCCACCCATGACATTAGACAGTTCCTTTTCCGTAGTCCAGTTACTATACCCAGCTCAAAGTCCACACTGGTGGGTTTAAATGTGCCTTCTCAGGTCTGTTTACCTATCAGATAAAATAATACATCATAAAATTCATCCAGCAAACAATGAGAAAGTAGGAGCAAAGTGATCAAATCAATACTCAGAAATGAGAGGAATGGCATGTCAATCACCAGCCTAAAACGCACACGAGGTCCCGCTGGAGACAAGTAGAGCAGCCAGGAGAACCTCAGGTGACCAACCTGGCAGCCCCTGGCTCTGCTCTAGGAATGACCCTTCCATTTGATCTAAGTGACCCCTCATCCTGGCTCCTGGGAGGAGCTTCACTGCCCACCATGTCAAAATAGCCCCTCTGAGGTGGACACTACACGGGTTACCTGCTGGGAACCATACTGTCTTCACCAGCTGTTTTTTATTGGCACAACAATGATTAGGGTTACAGTATCTTTTCTTGGACAAGTGAATGTCCTTCACCATCAGATTAGAAAAAAATCACAAACTTGATATTGAATTTGTTGGCAAGGTTGCATGGGTAGGCTCTCCAGCATCTTGCTGAGGGGAGCATAAACTTGAATTACTTCAATGGAGACCAATTTGGCTAAATATATTACTCATGGATATATGAGTAACTTCGAGATATATATTTAGGTCTCTATCTATACACATTTGGTTATATTCATATGCATTACTCATGCGATATCTTTGTCTAACTTCACTTCTAGGAATGGATCATACAAATGTTTTCAGATATAAAAATGACATTTCTACAAGATTATTCACTCATTCATTCTTGCAGCTGTGCTTCCAAAGCTCAGAATTGGAAACCCTAAACGTCTGTCAATCAGTAAGAAATGGTTAAATAAAGCATGGTACATCCATACAACGATATTTGACAAACCTAGGAAAAGAAGAATGTTCATGGAGGTGGAGAGATGACTCAGCCATTAAAGGCACGTCCTGCTCTTGATGAGGACCTGGGTTGGATTCCAGGCATCCACATCAGGAAGCTCACAAACAACTAGAACTCCAATCCAGGGGATACTATACCAGTTTCTGGTATCTGCAGGCATCTGCATGTACATGGTGCATATAAATCCTTGTAGGCACACACACACACATACACAGACATTTAGATAAATAAACTATAGTTTTTAAAAGAATCTCTTAATTTAGACGTCCAAGGAGCACTGTTGAATTAAAAAGATCGAAAGCAGATGAATACCAGTGTATAACACTGTGTCATCCATGTCAGAAAGGAAATGAAGCCGCGCTGTATCTGGGAGGATATAGAAGAAACAGAATAGAACTCTAAATGCAGACGGGAACAGGGGGCTGTGGGAATCCATAGGAGGAAGACTTCTCACTGGGTATTAAAGTCAAATAAATATACTCACATCAGCTATTTAACATTTTAAATGAAAGACTTGGTAGTTCAGGGTTGAAGACAGCATTGTTCACAGTAGCCAAAGGGAGGAAGCCACCTACCATCCTAAAACAGGTAAATGATTAAACACGGCACAGTGTATTACACAGGAGAGCGTCTTATTGAACCTTGAAAAGATTCTGTGTCAGGATCTTTCCACGGACATGCTCTGAGGGTATGATGCTAAGTGAAATAAGCGATCTACAAGAAGAACACATACTATAGGACTTCACTTAGATGAGGTGGCTGCAGTGGTCAGAACCAAGGCAGATGATAAAGTAGGGGTTACAGGGGCTAGGAGTAAGAGGGACAGATGTGAGCATTCACTGGGTCTGAAGTTTCAGTGGGGGAAATGAGAAGATGCTGGAGATCACTAGTGGTGATAGTTGTGCATCCGTGTGAATGTCTTAATGCCAATGACCTATACATCAATTTTATGCATATTTTACTGCAGTAAAAAAATTTTTAGCTCAGCAGCCCACATAAAAATCCATTTATTGTGCACATTAAGTGGATGAGTTGTATCTCAGGAAGGGCATTAAAATAAAAACCCAGGAGTAAAATTTATCAAAGTGTATTATATGCATGTATGAAAACATCATCACAAAACCCATTATTTTGTACAGTTAATGTATGCCAATTAATAAAGCCTTGGGAGGTGTCTTAGTTAGGGTCTCTATTGCTGTGAAGAGACACCATGACTGAGGCAACTCTTATAAAGGAAGACATTTAATTGGGGCTGGCTTACAGTTCAGGTTTAGTTACAGTTACAGGTTTAGTTCATAATCATCATGGCAGGAAGCATGGCAGCATGCAGGCAGACATGGCGCTGGAGAAGGAGCTGAGAGTTCTTCATCGGGATTGGCAGGTAGCAGGAATAGAGAGTGACACACTGGCCCCCTCCCCCTTGAGCATCTGAGTTCTCAAAGCCTGCCCTCTAGTGATGCACTTCCTCCAACAAGGCCATACCTCCTAATAGTGCCATTCCCTATGGCCATTTTTTAAAAATTTTTAAAAATTTAATTAACATTTTTTTCATTTATTTTATACACTGTTTACCCTCCCCCCTCTCCCCCTATTCCCTCCCCTCAACTCCCATCTACCCTCCTCCCCATCCACTCCTCCTCCAACTGTATTCAGAAAGAGGCAGGCCTCCAATGGGCTTGAACAAAGCATGGCACATCAAGTTGAGGTAGGACTGAGCTCCTCCCCCTACATCAAGGCCCTATGGCCATTTTTATTCAAACCACCACACTATTCATAGCTTTGGAAGGTGGTAGAACCTTTAGGAGGTAAAATCCTGCAGGAGGAAGTGAATCATGGGGGCAGGCCTTGGGGTTTGATAGCTTGGCCTAACTTGTCAATTCTATGCTTCCTAATTTCTGATGTAATGTGACTAGTGTCTTAGTTGGGGTTTCTATTGCTGTGAAGAGACACCATGACCACAGCATCTCTTATAAAGGAAGACACTTAATTGGGTGGCTTACAGTTTCAGAGGTTTAGTCAATTATCATTATGGTGGGCAGGGTGCTGGAAAGGGAGCTGAGAGTGGAGAAGGAGCTACATCTTGATCCTGCAGGCAACAAGGAAGTGAACTAAACTAGGTAAAGCTTGAGCATAGGAGACCTCAAAGCCTGACCCCCAATGACACACTTTCTCCAACAAGGCCACACCTACTTCAACAAGGCCACACTTCCTAATAGTGCCACTCCCTATGAGCTTATGGGAGCCAATTACATTAAAACCACCACAACCAGCTGCTACCTTATTCTTTTGACACCACACCTTCCCCACAATGACAGGGTGTACTCTTTTTGTTTGTTTGTTTGTTTGTTTTTTGTTTTTTTGGGGACAGGATTTCTTTGTGTAGCCTTGGCTGTCCTGGAACTAGCTCTATAGACCAGGTTGGCCTCATACTCACAGAGATTCGCCTGCCTGCCTCTGTCCTCCGAGAGCTGGGATTAAAGGTGTGTGCCACCACCACCCAGCTGGGTGTACTCTTTTTAAACTAAGCCAAAACAAATCTGTTCTCTGTTAAGTTGCTTCTTGTTAGGCATTTGGTTATAGCAAGTAGGAAAGTGAAAATAACTGTGTAATATGGGCTGAATTGTGTCCCTTCAAAATGCCCACATTGAAGCCCCAACCACCTCTACAGATGAGGCCTTCAGGAGCTAGATGAAGTCAAATATGTTCACAATGGTGACAGGCGAGGCCCTAGTCTAAGGGAGTCCTTCCATGACACTATAGTGTTCTTTCCTCTTCACAATATAAGGACTCAGTTGGGAATTCTCTATTGTTACTTGACTGCGGGAGAATTGATTAGAAGCCTCCTGTGGTGGTTTGGAAGAAAATGGCCCCCATAGGCTTGTAGGGGCACTATTAGGAGGTGTGGCCTTGTTGGAGTGGGTGTGGCCTTTTGGAGGAAGTAAGTCAATAGGGGGGCAGGCTTTGAAGTGTCAAATGCTCAAGCTAGGTCTAGTGTGGCATTCATTTCCTGCTGCCTTCAGATCCAGATGTAGAACTCTCAGCTCCTTCTCTAGCACCATGTCTGCCTGCATGCTGCCATGCTTCCTGCCATGATGATAATGGACTAAACTCTGAACTGTAAGCAAGCCCCAATTAAATGTTTTCCTTTATAAGAGTTGCCTCAGTCATGGTGTCTCTTCACAGCAATAGAAACCCTAACTAAGACAAATTGTCAGTAGTGAGAGCTAGATTTCTCAGTGTTACAGAGGAACATTATAATAAGCAAGAGGAAAACGCTAGAGTGAGCCTGTGGCACTGGATTAGAATCAGGATAGACACGGGAATAATTATCAATATGTGTGCACACACGGGTGGAGGTGTGTACATACATATTTTTTCTAGCTCTGCCTGCTGGAGGGAGACTAGAAACAATGACTCCTGGTAGCGCCACCATCCTCAGATCCAGCTCTTACCTGCTAAGTACCGTTCTACAGGACCTGGAGCCAATGCTCCTTGGAGAACCAGCTGATTCCAGGGCTGCGGCAAATGCAGGTGAGTCTGATGATCTGGAAGCAGCAGATAGAAAGGCCATGGTCAGAAAAGTAAGGGGGTGGGTCTGTCTGAGGAACATAGGAGCTGCTGAAACAGCAAATGTCCAAAGCCGGAACAATTTGAGCAACAATCTGAATAATACAGAATTAGATTATAACCCAAGGAAATCATAAACAGAATATAAATAAATAAACAGAAAAGAAGAAACAGGTTTCCTTACAGACAGATTCCATAGTTTATATAGGTGATCCTCTGCCTGCCCTCTACAGTATACCTACCCTCTACAGTATGTATGCCTGCCCTCTACAGTATGTCTGCCCTCTACAGTATGTATGCCTGCCCT
>CABHPH010156180.1:20258-41263 GCA_902168325.1 Peromyscus nudipes
TGTATGTGTGTGGTGTGTCTGTGGTTTGGGTGGTGTGTGTGTGTGTGGTTTGTGTGTGGTGTGTGATGTGTGGTGTATGTGTGTGTGCTGTGTTATGTGTATGTAGTGTGTGTGTGGTATGATATGGTGTGTGCATGTGTGTGTGTAGTGTGGTATGTGTATGGTGTGTGGTATGTGATGTGTATGTATGTGTGGGTGTGTGTGTGTGGTGTGTGTGTGATGTGTGTAGTATGGTATGTACATGGTGTGTGGTATGTACATTATGCATATGTAGTATGTGGTGGGGGGGGGTTGGGGGGCAGACACATACCACAGCATGTGTGTGGCAGTCACAGGACAACCTCAGGTGTTGATGTTACCTTCCACCTTTTTTAAGACAGGCTCTTCTTCACTGCTGCGTGTGCCAGGCCAGCTGATCCAAGGGCATCTGGTGATTCTTCTGCCTCTGCCTCCCATTTTGCCACAGGAGAGCTGGGACTGAAGACACAAACTGTCACATCTGGCTTTCCCTGGGTACTGAACTCAGGGCCTCACACTCCGAAGCAAGCTCTTTACCCACTGAGCCCTCTCCATCGGGAATGGTTTAAAATGCAAGCAGAGGATATATCTGAGCTCTTTTTAGTCTTTGGACTGATGACACAGTCCATGCCACCAGAATGTCACCATATTTGATTGGCTTCAACTATTTCCATCGAGTATGAAATTTGAAGTTATTGAGTCAAGTGGCAGGAGCCGGGCTCCGTTGGATAGTGATGGATACACGGCTGAGTGGGGACAGGGGAGTCATGGAGAGTGCATGACTCACCAAAAACACTCTGCCTTCTATCAGATGCTAAGTCGGTAAGTGTATCACACATGGGAGCTGGAAGGATGAGTCTCAGCCTGAGAATCAGTGCCGAGTGGATTTCTAATTTACTCTATAGAAAGCAGCTTCTCTGCTCCTTCGCTGCTCTTTGGGGTAATTCTAAGATATGGCCAATCATCATTGATTTCTTTCTCTCCAAGAAGAAAAATAATCAGATGTTGGAGGAAAGACCAACTTTCTCTAACTGAGCTATTTTGCACCCCAGAGAGATACTGTTGTCTCATCTTCAGTATTAAAATTCATGACTGTTCAGCCTCAAGGCAATAGGTTATAAAGACAAGGAACGATAAAGACAAGGAACACATGGCTGGATACATGAGTCAAGGAAAATGCACAGTCTCAGAAGTGGAGTTATAACACGACCAGCGTCGTGAGAAATGCTATTATTGTGTCCTGATTCAAAATCTCTTGATCGCTGCTTGTTCTTTCACGGCTGGATTGCCTCCATGTGAAGAAGTCTTGGAAGGAGGCACCCGTTTCTTGACTTAGCCTATTAAAATGATATGCCATCCATGGATACCATTTGTATGGCTTCAGTTTTCACTGTTCCCACACTGAACTTGAATCGAAATCCAGATGCCTGGTCATTCTCAGCACACGGAGAGCAAACTGCTACCAGTCAAAGCAACCCTGTAACTGTTCATTGTATCACCTTGATTCATCAGAAAAGCCCTAGGATCCTCATGAGGCACACCTTTGGGTAGGTCAGTGAGAGTATTCCCAAAGAGGGTTGACTGAAAGGGAGACTTGTCCTGGTGGTACACAGCACCATCTCATAGACTGGAGACTCAGACTAACTCAGTTAGAAAAAGGGGGAAGGAGGAAGTCAGCCAAGTGTCAGCATCCCCCTCTCTACTTCCTGCTCCATGGAGATCTTAGGAAGCCACAAGGCCAGTTCCAACCAATCCACTCCCAGCTTCTGTCCCTTCTCTGCCATGACAGACTGTATCCCCTTAAACCATGAGCCAATATAAAGCCTTCTTGCCTTAAGTTGCTTTGTCAGACAGTCTGCCTCAGCATTGAGAAGAGTAACTGATAGAACCCCGACATCTTTCCATATACATAGAGACAGAAAGGACAATGTCCCTAACACCCTCCTGGGTATCACACACATCCCACCGGGTCATTCATACTCTGAGCATGATGCCTGATGCTAATTGTGCCTTTGTGTTGCCTAGGATGTCCACCATGTTTTAACATTTTCCAGTGCCTCCTTAACACTTTTTTCTTTAGCTTTCCTTCAGCGTATTTCTCTCGGTGCTTGGTTGATTTGCTAAGCTTCCTGCTCTGCAGTATACCTAGCGCTTCTTTTTCCTACAGCAACTGCAATCCTGGATGGTGTCTCTGTCATTCTGGTGCCTCTTCTACCTATAAGCATTAAAATTAGCATGCTGGGAGTTTACCAGGCTGGTGGCTGGGCTAGATGCAGAAATAACACAAGAACTTGGGCGAATCCATGCAGGACTTAGAATCCAGCATATCGGTAACCAGAAAGAAATGATGGCCCGCCATAAAATCCAGTTTCTAACTCATTATCAGACTCACGTGCATTGCTCTTTTAATAAACTGTGCGCTTCCTCTTGTCCCACACGGTCGCATTCCTCATGTGCACATTCTGTATTCCAGCTGCAGCATTTATTTGTCTTTCTGTTCTTACTTCAGAGCCATCGAACTCTCTTTGTGGACTGGGAAATTAGAACAATACATTTTCAGTCATGAATATGACCATAAACGTTGCTTTCAAGTTTCCAAATGGGTTTTGATTGGGAGTATTTTCATCTCCGTGTCACTGTTTTTCTAGATGTTATGATACAAAGGTGCCGAGAATGGGTTCAGATTTCAACCCCCGTGAATGGCATGTAAATGACGTATAAACGCACTCACCTGAAGAACGGAATTCAGATCACCCAAATGTTGCAGATGGTGGCATTGTGAAGTCAAGCACAGCCTTCCTTCCAGTACAGACTCAACCTTTGATAAGAACCATGAAGCTTAAATCACCATCAGGGGCCAGCAAGATGGCTCAGTGAGGAAAGGCATTCGTGGCCAGGTCTGAAGGCTTGAGTTCAGTCTTGAGAAACCCACATGGGAAGAGAGAATTCATTTCCAAAAGTTGTCCTCTGACCTCCACACACACCATGGCACACACTAAACAGGTAAGTAATGGAAAAGTAAGTCACAGTCAGCCTTGCAAAAGTGTGACCTGTGGGGGTATTGTGTTCCCCAAAATATTGTGTATGCTAATAAACTTATCTGGGGTCAGAGAACAGGACAGCCACAATATTAAACAGAGGTTAGGCAGTGGTAGCATACGCCTTTAATCCTAGCATTCCAGAGACAGAAATCCCTCTGTATCTCTGTGAGTTCAAGGCCACATTGGAAACAGCCAGGCTCGGTGATACACACCTTTAATCCCAGAAAGCCACACCTTTACTCCCAGGGAGTGGTCGTAGAAAGCAGAAAGATATATAAGGCGTGAGGACCAGAAACTAGAGGCATTTGGCCTGAGCAGGCATTTGGCCTGGAGAAGCGGCCTGGAGAAGCATGTGGCTGGTTAAGCTTTCAGGCTTCTAGCAGCAGTTCAGCTGAGACCCATTCTGGATGAGGGCTCGGGGCATCCAGTCTGAGGAAACAAGATCAGCTGAGGATTCAGCGAGGTGAGATAGCTGTGGCTTATTCTGTCTCTCTGACCTTCCAGTGTTCACCCCAATAACTGGCCTCGGGTTTGATTTTATAAATAAGAACTTTTAAGACTCATGCTACAGTGACCTGTACATGAATACTGTTGTTCCTTTGGGCTTGTTTGTTTTCATAATGCCTGTGACTCGCTGATAGCTGAATGAGGGACCTCATGTAATCAGAGAGCAACTCACTCTTGTGCCCCTCCCGATCACTAAATCAATGTTTGTTTCACTTTGTGGCTATTTCAGTTTTTGTAGTTGAGACTGCTTTTAGGGACTGGAAAACAACTCAGTAGGTAAGAGTTCTTGCTATGAGGGCATGGGACCTGAGTTCAAATTTCAGCGTGTGCCTGTAAGCCCAGCGCTGTGAGGGCACAGAGGCAGGAAGATCAAGGGTTTGGTCATCAGCCTAGCTTCAGGTTCAGTGAGAGACCCTGTCTCAAGGGGATAAGGCAGAGAATGACAGAGAGGGGCACCCTACACCTCCTCTGCTCTCCCCTCATGCATATACATGCAATGCATGAGCACTTGCATACCCACACAATAGTAATAGTAATAATAATTATTATTTGGTTTTGCCTCTGGATTTGTTTTGTTTTGTTCTATAACCATCCTTTGGCATAATATTCCAGTGGCCAAAGGATGGTTAGAGAACATCCTTAAGATGTAAGAGTTGTAAATTTGCGTAATCTTGTTTTTCTTAAATCTAAATCAGAACTCCCAATTCTGGTTTTTTTAGGTTTCCCTCCAAGCTGCCAAGTCCAGCTATTTGTATGTCTCTATGTAGGCCAGGTTGGAGGACTCTTATGGGCCCTGGGGACTGCAGCTCCTGTGAGCCAGAGACCTACTTCAATCAGGCGATACCTGGGCCTCCTGACTAAAGCATCTGAAGGTCTGCCCTTCTCCAGCACATGGAAAGGGCCAACCAAACAGAGAAGTTCCTTAAGGGGACAGGAGTCAGTGGAGGCAGAAACCTATGCCCTGAGGAAAGTGAGTATTGGTTGACAGGAGACCTGGCTCCTCCCGGGTCTGTAGGCTTACTTGTCCTCAGCGATACAGAGAACAGGGTATCTGCCAGCCCACACCCATGCTTTCTCTTGCACTCAGTGACCCAGACTCCCGCAGGGAACCACATTGTCACAGGTCCCGTTAACTCAGCAGAGGGAAGGGAACAGGAAGGTATACTTCAGCCATCATCTTCTCAGAGTCCCCAGCATCCTGACTGGCTCCCACAGAAATCGTCCTTTAGGTTTGTCTAAAATAGAAAAACATCCAATCCCAGGAGTACTCTGTGCTTCTCCCTAGCAGAAGAGAAAGCCCAAGCTGTGTGACAGGTTGTCTGGCCCTCCACTCCAATCTCCCAGACACACGACAACTAAATAGACAGACTGGGGTCCAGCATTGGTGCGGCACGTGGGTATACCTTCACCCAGCCATGCCTCTCTCCCAATGTCTTCTTACTTAGCTCAGGTTGACAACTCCTAGAGGAAGCTGTCCCTAAACCCTGAGGTTAGGTTAAACGCCCTCCTCAGAGTTCCCACAGGACTTTGTGAGTCCCTGTCACAGCATCTACCATACATGAATTGACCTTCTGGTGTGCTGTCCTCTACCAAGCTGTCAGTGCTCATGGCTGGAAGCTTTGACTTATTTTTGAGCCCTTGGTGCCCAGCATGATGCCAGGGCACAGTCACGTGGAATTAAATCAAACCTATGTCACAGTTTCTAACTCCATTGAAATTCCACACTGAAAATGTTCTAAGAATGCTTAATGAGTTCAATTAAAATGTGTTATTTACACGAAGAATTTTTCATTACTTGACACGCAATATTGCATTTCAGAACCATTTGAAAAATCTTTCATCTCAGCACTATGGAGGTTGAGACAAAAGGCTCGTGAGTTTAAGGCTAGCCTGGGCTACATAATAAGACCTTGTCACACACACCATTTAAGATTAAAATATTACCTGGCCTCGGGTTTCTACAGAGAAAAAGCCTCTGCCAAGTGATCAGAAACTCTTGCTCATCTAGGCCAGAAGAGTTTGCTCACATCAAGTTCTTTGAGCTGGTCCTCGGGGCTGTAAAGTCACATAACAAACTGTGAAGTAGGCCAGTGCACCGCCATCAGCAGAGAAGGGCGTTTATCCTGGCAGAGGACCTGACCACTGTGCCAGCAGGATCCATTCAACCAGCCTGGTGTCACTCAGTCTCTGAGTAATGCAGGCTTTCCAGCCCATTGCTGTGCATTCCTCCCCAAATCCCTTTTCACCTGGCCTGATTAACAGCTGTTGCCTATCAGTGTGAAATTGCCACCGCACACTTAGCCCCAATTGTCACGGTTCACAGACACTGGGGTGAAAGAAGAAGAGGGAAAAAAAAAAACAACTTTGGAGTGTCCAAATAACTAAGTTTGAAGGAAAGGAGAAAATGGAGGGGAAGACTTGCTCGGAGTTAATTTTTACCCTTAGCGGAAAGTATATTTCATTAATGTGACCAAAAGCCTCCAAAATTGCTCTGTTTCCTAGGTGATGAGAACTGAACTTTTGTGGGTGTCTGTCTGTCCATCTAGATACCACCACTTCAGGCCATTGTCAGAGAATATAGCTGTGACCTGCTCACCCCAGGCTCTCTCGGGAAGCCCCTCTGATGGAAGAGATGTTCAGATGAAAGAGCTAGAGTCCCCTACTGCTGACTTCCCTCCTTAAACACCAGAGCCCGCATTCCCTGCTCTTGTTCTCTTGCTCTACATAAGGGAGCCTTGTTCATAGAACTCACTAGAATTTTCAACATCAGTTGTCATTGAGCTTGGAAATATTTCCAAGAGATGTCAGTGAAAGATGACCCTGTTTCAGTTACAAATCTCATTATTTAAGGAAATTATTCACTAGGGATGAATGTATAACTAGGTGACTCCATGACAGAGCACCTGCCTAGCATGTACAAGACCCCGGGTTCAATCCCCCAGCATAGCACAAAAAATTATGGAACATTTATAATAATAATAATAATAATAATAATAATAATAAAACTTCTATATGAAAAGACATCTGAAAGACCCACAAACCAAATTAAACTGCTGAGATCAGGGGTCCAAATTCAACAGGCATCTTGGGACAAAGAAGGACATTAGTGTGAAACTGGTGATACCCAAACAAAGTCTGGGGTTTAGTCAATAATTACCAGGATTGATTTCTTGGGATGGGGAAAGGTTATGTAAGACACATGTAACATTGGGGAATTGGGAAAGGCGCATAGACTTCCCTATGACTATTGCAATGTTTCTGTAAATCTGAAACTACTACACGATAAAATGTTTGTTTCCATTATAAATGCATAAGAAGCTTGAAATCCAGAAGAAAATGTCTCCCCTAAGAGTCTCCTATGCATTCTCCTTTTTAACAACAAGTCCCTATAGCTCACTGTCTTTTTCATTGTACTTTTGCTGCCCAGAACCAGGGGCAGCAAGATGGCTCAGCATATGCAAGCCTGGCAGCCTGAATTTGATCCCCAGCACCCACATAAAGGTGGGAGGTGAGACCAGACTCCACAAAGTTGTCCTCTGTCCTCTACGACACTCACTGTAGCAGGCACAACACCACCCCACCCCCATACACACACATCATTCACACTATAATAACAATTTAAGAATTAGTATTCAAAACAAACAAAAAGAATGCTCGAAGCCAAATCCTATGCTGGAGGGCATCAGTTCCATTATCCCGTAGTGTTGCCGTGTTTACTTCCTTGTCTCTTGTGATCCCTGTTTCTCTTTTGCATCAGAAACAAAAACCTCACCTTGCTATGTGTCTGCTGCTGTTGTCATAAACCAACTCTAATTCTTTTAGGAGGGAGACTCTGCATTAATCATAGACCTGAAAATTGTCCAAAGGAAGGAAGCGAGATCGTGAAGGCTCAGGAAACTGTGGGTCACGATGTGCGGCTGGAGGAGTCAGGCTCCTTTAGGCAGAGGGATGACTCAGGGGAGAAACGATAGTTATCTTCAAAAGGCTGAACATTGCCCTTGAGCAGGCAGAAGCGGTTTGCTCCGTGCTGCACCAAAAGGCCGAATCGCAAGTCTGGGTGTGCCGCAAGGGACAGAAGACCTCACCTGGGGGAAGGAATCCCTGAAGAGGCCTGAGGGTCACATGAGTGGGATTCCAGGTGTGCACACAATGTCGTCCCTGCCAATCAAAAGCCTGTACTGATGGCAAACCCCAAGTCCAGACCATCTGACAGAAAGTCCTCCTTGAAAAGGTTAAAGTACAGGATCGCTGGGCTTTTCCAGCTGCAAATCCTGAGGCAGTCAAGGTATTTCGCCTGACATTCTGAGTGACGGCCATGAAATGCAATGCTTCCTCTAGTCAGGAACTGGAGGCCTGGTGCCCCTTGTAGCTGTGACCTCTTTAATCTTTCAACATCTCAGGTTGATCCCACAAGAAAGTTCCTATGCTTCCTAACTGCTCTTGCCTACAGCAGAAGGTCGGTCAGCTGATTGCAGCATGACATCCCAGAGGGAGAGCCTAGAGCACTTCCCAAGAGAGTGATGGGTGACTGAGCCAGGTGACCCATTTAGTCAACAGCCACAGCCCTTATAACTCACTTAAGTGTGTTTAGAAGATACCAGAAGGAAACCCCCTTGCCTGAGTATCCTAGCTTCAAGACCATCCTCTCCTCTGGGTTTGGGTTAGAGCTGTGTCCTATACCAGTGCCACAGCGTGGTCCCCACTAGTTAGATGACCTAACCTTTGAGTCATCAAGTATGTCTACACTTGGCGTTATCCAAGGAAATTCATGGGTATTCCTGAGGACTCTTAGTTGATGCTGTCTATTATAAATGAAGTTGAAGCCACACTCTAACATCTTAAACTCAGTAATGAGCCAAGGATCATTTAAATGCTTCTGAAGTGGAGAAGAGAAAAAATGGGGGCATGAGGTCTAAGTGGGGGAGGGGAATGTGAAGGTAAGAAAGAGGAGAGATGACTACCACCGAAGATGTTTGAAAAGGCTGTACGGAAACCTACTGCTGTATAAACTTCTAAGGGGGGTGTGTGTATGAAGCTACATGAGGTACCCTACATGAGAGACTGCCAGATATAAAGCCCAGTGCTCCAGTGACGGGTGTAGAGGACCTGAGAGATCCCCAGAACAGTGCAGACTATTGCCTAGCCTCCTGGTTTCCCACTAGAACCTGATGGTAAGAGTCTACTGCTGAAGCACTTCCTACTTTGATTACAGGACTGAAATCAAGCTACTGCTAATCTGGAAGCTTCCTACCTGCTGGCTAATCTTCATGGTACCAGAAGATACAACACAGGCTGCTAGGAGAGAAAAATCACTGATAGTCTTATCCTGCTATGAACCCTTTGAGCTGCAATAATGACCGCCCTGGGGAGACAGGCCAATGGAGGCAACAGTGGCATGATGTTATGGAAATAACCAAGTCATTTCTGATTGGCTTTAAGTCCCACAGCACAGGAGGAAACTCATTCCTGGTACTGTGAATTTGGCCAAGAAGTCATGGCTGGGAAGCTCAGAGACCTGAAGGGTGAACCTGCAACTGTGATTTTGATAAATGGATGCTGTATCATGAGCTTCAAGCTCCCCTTTATGAAGTCTTCTGTCACCAGAGATCTTATTTTTATCCTTGGTATCTCCTGAGAAGCGATTCTTGATTCCCATTTTTAACATCTGCAAAATGGTTCTATGGAATTCACCCAGTGATCTACTCCTGGGATGCTGGTGGATCACCATGCTCAGCTACAGCAGAGAAGAAATCAGCCATGTGTGATCACAACTCCTGCAGCAGAAAAAGGGATGATGTCACTGACTGTTTGAACAGGTGGAGGGGGAGAGGTCTTGATCCTATGAAGAATCACAGAGTTTCAGAGAAATGGATGTCAGTTACCAAGAGGAACATACACAGTAGGAAAAAGTAACTGATGTCTGCATTTCCGCCAAGTGAGTGATAAGAGGTTTGGCAGTTTGTCCCAAAATGTTCAAGTACCATGTACAAGCTGTTGATGGAGAAGACACAAAAAAAGCAATAAACGAAACACCAGGATTATATGTTATTATAGCATTACGAAGAAATGCATTCTGCTCACAGAACTGTGGGTAAGTTTATTAGACTAGACCTTCAAGACAGCGAGCATTTTATCAATGAGGCCACAGGGGAAGGACGGGAAAAGGAGGAGATCTGAATCAGGATGGTGAGTTATAAATAAAGACACAGCAGCAGCAAAATTGGAACTGACTTTCTGTAGGATTAGATGCAGGAGATCAGAGTGAGAAGGAGGCCTGGAGGGCACAGTGCTTGCTAAGGAACTTCTGTCTGGCTTGGAGACTCAGAAGGGATGGGGGTGGTTCCTCATCCTGAGCAGAAGTCTCCAGGAGCACCGAAGGAGGCTGTAAGCACCAGAGACACGGAAAGGAAACTCTTTACAACTGAGTTCACAGTGTTAGGGATTCAGTGAGCCTGGGGCCGGTAAGCTGGAAATGTCCCATTGTGGAACAGTCAGGACATTACCAGGCTCTGAGGTCCAGTGTCCTTGAATGTCATGATGATGACATTGAGAATAGGTACCACTTTCCTCCATCCCCTCATACCCAGGCTACAACAGTGTCCCTGGAGTGTCAATACCATCCAGTCTCTTCCCTGCCATCAGCCACTCCCGAGCCTCCCATTCTTCCCAGGCTCAGGGACTTTGTGTAGTTCCTGCTTCAATTCCTCATATTCTAGGCAGACAATGAAGAGGAAGGTCATCTGATTACTAACCATCATTCCATTTCATCAATCCCCTTTCCCATGTGGGCTGTCTTGCCAACCATGTCCTGGTCACCAACACAGATAAGCCCTGGCTGGATACTGGCCCTGGTGTCTCCTTGTCTTAATCTGCCCTGTTCCCCTGCAGTCTTTCAGGAACCCCACATTCCTCAAAATGCCCCACTATGATTTGAAGTAGGTTCATGTTTAACTTTTGTTCCCTGACTGGTAGCACTCTTTCAGGAGGCCATGGAACCTTGAAGTGGGGCCTATCTGGCAGAAGTATGTCCTGAAGGGTGGGCTTTTTAAAGGTTGTGGACTGGGGACTGGAGAGACGGTGCTGTAGCTAAGAGCTTGTTCTGCTGTTATAGAAGACCCAAGTTCAATTCCATTCCCAGAACCCACATCAGGCATCTCACATCTGGCTAGAACTCTAGTTCTAGGGGACCTGATACTACTCACCTCTGTGGGCACCAGCATTAATATACACACACCCTGACACAGATACACACGCACACACACACACACACACACACAACTGTGAATAAAAGTGGATCTTGAAGGTTGTAGACGGCCTTCTGGTCTACTACCCTGCTAACAGTTTTGTCTACTGTGTACTAAGCAACTTTACCAATTGCTGTGATGGACTGCAATTCCCTGAAACGACAAGCCGAAAGCAATCTTTCCTCCATCACATCATCTGTGTCAGGTATTTTGTTGGTGCGATGCAAAGGTAATTAACAGACCTGTGGTTGATATATTGTGCACCCCAATAAACTTATCTGGGGGTCAGAGAACAGGACAGCCATAATATTAAACACAGAGGGTAGCACACGTCTTTAATCCTAGCATTCCAGAGGCAGAGATCCGTCTGGATCTCTGTGAGTTCAAAGCCACACTGGAAACAGCCAGGCATGGTAACAAGAGCCTTTAATCCCAGGAAGTGATGGCAGGAAGCAGAAAGGTATATAAGGCGTGAGGACCAGGAACTAGGGGCAGGTTAAGCTTTTAGGCTTTTGAGCAGCAGTTCAGCTGAGATTCATTCTGGATGAGGACTCAGAGGCTTCCAGTTTGAGGAAACAGGATCAGCTGAGGAATTGGCGAAGTGAGGCTGTGGCTTGTTCTGCTTCTCTGATCTTCCAGCATTCACCCCAATAACTGGCCTTGGGTTTGTTTTTATTAATAAGACCTTTTAAGATTCGTGCTACACAGACCCACCTTGAAACTCACCTCTGGGAACAGCATGTTGGGGGTTGCCGCAACTTTCGCACACAGATAATACGAATGACCTGGATGTAAGCTCCCAGTTTGGACTCCCTAGCCCCCCTTCTCATTGCTGAAAACTAACAGCCCTGGGGTTGGTCCTACTTCCCCAGAGGCTTTCTTCTAGCTGATATGCTCACGGCTCTGTCAATCATTTGCCCTGCAGATGGTGGAAGATGAAACTCTGCCTACTGAAGCAGAGGTTTCCACCTCCCCAAGTCTCTGACTCCATCTTCCTACCCATCCTCCAAGCAGCTAGCAGAATGATCAGAGATGCAGCCTGACTGCCCCGGGGGGGGGGGGGGGGGCAGAGTAACCCGCTATCCTTAATAGCCACAGACTGACAGAAACAGTGAAGGCCCAGATTTCACCAGCAATGCAGAGCAAGATAAATCCTGCCGATAAGTGAAGCCTTGAAACTCCTCAGTGGCAGCCACTGTTAATGACCTTGGGACCAGGAGATAAGAGAAATCAAAGCTACAGATAACCCCTTAGTTTAATGATTTTTTAAGAAGACTTTACACATCAAATATTGCCACTCTAAGCTGGCATGACACAAAGCAGGCCAGCAAAGGGTTTTCAGGAAGAAAGTAAAATTCAAAGGATGGGAAAGACACAATAGATTCTTGGCAAATGCTAAGGATGGCTCAAGGCGGTTATTAGCCATAGTTCTGTACATGTTTGCTCCCATTAGTGATACGGCTCAGCTGACAGCAGTTGACATCACTCCTCAGACAGTCTCTGTTCCTTAGCCACTTCACAGTCATAATACATTTTTCTTCAGTTCCCTTTAAAACACTATCCCCTAGGGGGTATTCTAGTTTACTTTGAGCATGCTATAACAAATATTCCCAGCCAAGAGCTGAAATGGCAGAGAGAAGAGTCTACCCAGCCTGAGTAACTCGAGACACAACGGTGGGGCTGGGGTGGGGAGCCAGGCGGGCTCTAGCTCTAACTCCACCCCCTCACACTCTGAGATGAGCACAGAGAGTCCCAAGTTCTCACACCCACTCCATATGCCAGACTGGGTTCCTTTAAGTCTCAGACCACACCTAATGTAAATGATCTTCTCTTCCTGTTTTCCACGTGCTTCTAGAATAGCCTGAGTAAGTTGGAAGATGTGGCTTCTCCACCACCTGCCTCAAGGAAGGGTTTGTATTCATCTGTGGGCAGCATGGCTGGCTTTGGCGGCCAGTGATCAGCTGTTTTGTGTTCTGTCTGAACAAGAGGAGTCTGTGCCGCCAAGGCCACGCCTCTCCCACACACCCCACAGCCACAGACAGTGACGCATGGATACAAGGTGAATCGTGTCTTCCCACCAAGGGCTACCAAGATCCCTCTGCCCCATCTCTAGGGAGCAGCTTCCTATCTCCTTAGCCCATGATGCAACCCACCATGGAAGGAGGATGGGATGCCTAGGACAGCAGAGCATCTTCTCAGTCTTCTACCCGTTTGCCCACAGCTGTATACAGTCCCCAGACAAGGAGCTGAGTTCCAGAAGTCACTAAGCAATTGCCTGTGAGAACAGTGGGAAGCAATGGTCTGCTCTTATCCCAAGGTGTAGTGAACACTTTAATTAAAGAAGTGGGAAGGGGCCGTACGTATGTATGTATGTATGTATGTATGTATGTATATGTGTGTATATGTATATGTGTGTATATGTATATGTGTGTAAGTGTATGTATGTATATATAGCAAGACAGAGCACCTGTGTAGCAAGGTGTGGGTCTCATTCCCAACCCAGCAAAACATATACATGCATACAAACCAGAGAAGGGATAAGTTTGAACATTAAGAACCTGGTATACTGGAAAGCTAGGAAATATTTGGGTTCCAGGCAAGTCTGGCTACCCGTGGGGAAGATGACCACAGGTCGAGAGTGCCTGTAACAGTCTTGACTGGTTCCTGTCACCCCCCAGGTCAAGATTAACAGTGTTGCCTTTGGCCATGGCTGTCTGTCTGTCCATCACCCTCCATCTTACATACATTAAGAGTGAGATGGCGGCTCTTGGTGATGAGCGGAAAGCCCACTGTCCCAGGCCAGCCTGGAGTTTGACTGACCTCTGGGCCAGCCACCAGCGTGGGGCCTGTGGATGAAGTTCTGGGACTTTTATTGCTTCAACTGAAAGGTGAAAGCGATAAAACATACCCAGCCCCTTATGTGTGGTTGTTGAGAATACCAATTAAAATAATGGAAAAGCATTCACTGGCTCCCCTTGGTTCAGGCTGCCTCCCAAGGGTATAGGAAGGTAAGCCTGTATCTCCAGGCACCTGGGAATGAACGGCCCCGACCACAGCCTCTGCAGGCGGACCACCAACAGCATGCAGATTCTTTTTATGGCCAATTATAACTGTCATCTCTACCTGCATTTTAATCTGAGAACTTCATTTTGCAGACTCTGCCACCTCTTGGGATAATGGTTCTTTCAGCTTCCTCCTATGAAAGTCCTTCCAGGATTTGCAAAACAAACGTGCGTCCTCTTGATCCCCTGCGCTTACCAGTTCAACACCATGACCACATCACTGCTTCCACTTCAGCTTTGCAGCCTAAGGCATCTTGCCCCTAATGGCAAACCAGCATGGTCCTAAACCATCAAGCCCTGCTCAGTCAGTGCTAATGTCCAGTGATATAGTTTAGCCAAGTTGTTTATGTATGAATATAGAGCAGGTTTTATCCAGCATTGAAGACAGAATGTGGGTTTTAATCTGTGTTGTTGAATGCAAGGCCCACTGAAGTACTTTTAAATAAATGTGTACCGCTCTGACTGAGTATTGAAGTTATTGCACCTGATTTCTGTTACACATTCTAAACTAACTTTTCACCCGTGGGAATAAGTGTCATAATTATAGCAGAAAGATGCTGGAAAATGTCTGCATAAATCAATGAACCATGAAACCCCTGCTTAAGACCCTTCGGGGGTGCTGTAGAGTACCTGCACAGTAGAGTTTATGGCATTGGATTGACATGTGACCTTTAATCAGACCCCAGACCTGATGTCCCCACTCTCTGCAAAGCACCAGTTATGAGGACTCTGAGTCACCTGCTCACTTCCATCCAAGCATGCCACGTTGCATGTCCCTGCTGCACGCATTTGCCAGCCCCACCCGCCACAACTGTGTGCTCATCTGTCCACTCACTCTGGCAAGTCTCCCAGTTGGGTCTCTCGCTTTGAATTCTAACTCTTCATAACGAGTGGTATTTATGACTTTTTTGTGGGAGATCTTCCAAAGAAAACAGTATTTGCGCACATTTTCATTGAATCAAACTTTCATCTTGCAATGACCCTAACATTCCACTGAAACCCATTTCACCCAAGGACAATATATCTAAGAAATAATAGGCTCACACTGGTCCCTCTTCTCCTATGTCATGAAACATCTTACTACTTGGTTATCCTGGAGATTATTATCTTTTACTGTTACAGCTGTGCCAGATGTGGCAAAAGTAACTTTTTAATGGAAGAATGATGGCATCACTTGAAAAGATGCATTTTTCCGAGTGTGTATGTGTGTGTGTGTGGGTGTGTGTGTGTGTGTGTGTTCATGTATGTGAAGGTACACATTTGCACACATGAGAAGGCCAGAGGACAACGTCAGGTGTCTTCCCTCAGGTGACATCTACTTTATTTTCTTTTGAGACAGAATTCTCACTGGCCTGGAATTCACCAAATAGGCAAGGTATGGTGGCCAGTGAGCACCAGGGATCTCCCCATCTGTATCTCTCCAGTGCTGAGATCAAATTCAGGTCCTCATGCTTGCCCTGTAAAAGCTTTAGCAACTGAGCTACCTCCCCAGCTCGCCTTCCTGCTTTCCTATTGCCAAAAAAATGACATCATCCTTCATGGAGGTGTGAAAGAAGGCAGGAGATACTATTTTGGGGTCTACTTTTAGCCTTCATGGAACACAATTAACAATTCAGAATTTTTCATTTTCTACCTTGAAAAGCCAAAAAAAAAAAGAAAAGAAAAAGAAAATGGACAGAGAAAGACTTCTCAAATTATTAGATGAGCCAGAAGATAAGAGGAACAGCACTCTCAATTCTAATAATGGGGGTAAAATGTACTTTATAAGTGAAACCTCAGGCGATGACTCTCAGGTGACTCTACCCTGAGTGAATTTCTCAAGCAAAAGAATTAGTGCATGAATAATACATATTTGTGGAGAAGGAGAGAATATAGGCTATTTTACCCTGCTAGACAACAGGAAGGGCTTCATCATGCTATAATTTGGGACAATAACATGGACCATCTCATCTTGCTGAAAGTCCACGTGACCGTTTCACTTTGTATGCTTTTTGCACATGGAAGTTCACTTGATGCGAAGAAGCCTGGACACTTGAATTCCTACCAACGTTTCTAATGGGGTTGTGTTCAATACCCTCTGTTCTCAGTTCTGTACAATAGTCATAGAACGAGTTGAAATATAAAAATGAGGAAATTATCCAGTGGTCTCTGATGATAGAATAAATAGCGGTGCTCTGAGGGTTGAAGTCCTGGTATAGTGCCATCTACCTTCTGGAACTTTCTGTTGCTGTTCCAGTCCACCTAGAACTTTTATTGTTCCAAGAACCTCCGCCAAAACAAAGGCTTAAGGTGAACTATATTCTCTCTCCATCTCCTGTGCTCTCTCTCTCTCTCTCTCTCTCTCTCTCTCGCTCTCTCTCTCTCGCTCTCTCGCTCTTAGTCTAGCTCCCTCACTTGTGTGTGTGCGTGTGTGTGTGTGTGTGTGTGTGTGTGTGTGTGTGTGTGTTGTACATGCAGAAGCCATAGGAGGATATTGAGTTTCATACTCTCTTTTTCACTAGCTTATTCCCTTGAGACAGGGTCTCAGACTGGCAGCTCTTGGCCTGTCTCTATCCCACTCTAGCACTAGGGTCAAAGACCCATGTGGAACCATGCCCATGTCATGGGTTCTGGAGATTTGAACTCAAGTCCTTATGCTTACATAGTAAATGCTCTTACCCACTGAGCCATCCTCCCAGCCTTTAACGTCTTGGTTTCTTAATCTAAGCCAAATCATAAGGCTCTCTAGGGCAAAGATACTTATTCAACAAACATTTAGGGCAGTGGCCATCCATAGAGACACAATGGTAGGAAAATTAAATATCATCTCCACCCTTGAACCTCTTTCAAAAAAAAAAATCTCAGCCTCAGTGTGACAGACTTATATCCACACTCTGCCATTCTACTTCCCCTCTGCAAGATCTTGGAAATTTTCTTCAACTCTCTGAGCTGTGTTCTCTTCTCTGACCAGTGGGGGTCCTGCTTGATATTTTTGGAGGATGTGTACTAGTTTGCAAGGTCTCCCACAGCAGAACTCTACAGACTTGGGGAGTGAAACAGCAGACCTTTGCTCTCACAGTTCTGGGATCTGGAAGTCCAAGATCAAGGGGTCAGCAGAGCACAGCATCCCTCTTCCAGGCTCACGGACTCTTGGTGTGTCCTCGTGGCCTTCCCACAGTGTGTGTCCCTTCCTCTTTGTATAAACACACTGGCTGCATTGCATGCACTAGGGCACACCTACATGCCTTTTTTTTTAATTTGCCTTAATCACAATTTAAAATAACTATCTCCAATTACAGCCATATCAGAAGCTAAGACTTCAGTGTGCATGAATTGACACATGGACACGGGGGGGGGGGGTGCTAAACTCAGTGCACAATAGAGCATATATATTACATATTTACATATATTAATATATATTACATTCATTATACCTTATATAATGTTCTTAGTGCACCACAGATGCTCAATCTGAAAGTATCTAATTATCACTTGCGTTGATGTCCAAACCAATATTCCTTTTGCAAAATTCTTTGCACAAATGGAAAGAACAGAACGATATTCTGTTGCCATGCTTGTGAAACCTTCTCCCATTCTCCAAGCTAACTGCAGCCATTTCTTCACTTATGTCTTTTCCTCTTGCCCCTCACTCACAAATGAGATCATAAAGTTCTGAAACAATGTGAAGTTTGTCTTTCATTCATTGGCTAGATCAGCAAATTTATCATTATCGGCTCATGGTCAGTGCTTGCCAACTACATCTTTGAATTCCTCATACAGCAGTGAACACACAGTAGGTACTTAAGGATGTCTGGTGATGGACTCAGGAAAACAGGTTGTTTTTACACCTAGACGTGCAAGGAATAGGAGAGAAATTGCCAGATTTGGGGTCTGGCAAGTTGGATTCAAATAAGAACTCGACTGCTTACCTGCCTGTGGCTGTGAACAGGTTATCCAGTCTGAAACCCCTTTCTCTATCCTTATAGACAAATAACAGTACCTGTCTGGCATAGCTGTTTTGAAGCCCCTGTCTTTGAAATCCACTATTCTGGCATGGAGTAGGAGGTCAGTTTTGGCCAGATGTGTAAGGTTTATCCAAATATGCATCTCTTGGGGGGTGAGGGCCAAAAGAAATAAGATTGTTCTGTGTTTTGACTAGGTTCAAATGAACAGTAGATGCAAACTTGAAATGGGAAGATGAGGTGTTCTAAAGGAGTGATATGATAAAGGGTTGGACTAGAGACACTTTGTCCTTGTCTTGGTGTCCTGGGGTACTAAACCCTGCAGATTTTTCTAGCATCCATGGAGCACACACACATAAACACACACAAGCAGGAATATCTATTCTGTGAGACCCTTTTCCTGACCCATCCTTCACCACATTCTTTGGAATAATGTGAGTGATGGGGGAATAGATTCCTGTTGAATCATTCCGGTTCTCTCTTGCGGTTGCCCTCTGATCTGTGGCACTAAAGGTCATGGTAATTCTGGGATATCTTGTGCCAGAAAAACACAACGTTCCATCTAAGACTAATAGAGTCAATCTGAGGCACAGGAGTAACTGTAAAATTTGGGGCAATTTGAACATCAAAAATTAATATTGTACTAAGTGTGTATGACCCATGAAGGATCTAGGGGTGGGGTTCATCGCTAGAAATCAAAGGGCTTCATGCACTCTTCCACTGAACTACATCCTTAGACCGTTGTTGTAAGATCTATACATCTACAGGGCCCATGAAAGTCTGGAGATCATAGCTTGCCTCTAATATGCACATAATCTTGGGCTAGATCCACAGCATTGTATCAAATAAATAAAAACAAACCAACAAATAAATGAACTTATAGAGAGTGAGAAAAAGAAAGAAGAAATGAAAACCAGAAGAGAAACCATTAAGAAACAAGAAAGGAGCCGGACGGTGGTGGCTCACGCCTTTAATCCCAGCACTCAGGAGGCAGAGGCAGGCGGATCTCTGTGAGTTCGAGGCCAGCCTGGGTTGGCCAAAGAAAGTTCCAAGAAAGGCACAAAGCTACACAGAGAAACCCTGTCTTGAAAAACCAAAAAGAAAAAAAAGAAAAGAAAAGAAAAGAAAAAAGAAATAAGAAAGGAACCAGAAAAATTATCATTTTGCAAATCCCAAGAAAAACCTCTGATTCAGGTGAAGATCCTCCACCTTTTTTTTAAAATGCTGAATAAAATGTTATATAATAAGAGATGGCTCTGCAGTTAAGACCACATACTCCTCAGATCCCAACACCCATGTAGGGTGGCTCACAACTGCCTGTAACCCCAGCTCCAAGGGATCTGAAGCCTTCTTCTGGAAAAAGAACACTTTGAAAGTTATACAGAAACAAAAGATGCTCGCAATCTCCAGGTTATCATCTCATGGTCTCTAAGTGACCAGAAAGACATTGTGCTCCGTCACACTGGCCGGTCAGCTGCTCCCTCCACTAAAGAATCCTAACAGCAGTTGCTTACTGCATAACGATGCAAGAAATACACAGTGTCACCTACATAATTGTTTTCGCAAGGGAAGAGCTAAATGTGAATCGAATCAAAATGGGGAAGCACCAGGAAAATCCATAGTGATGAGCATTCAATAAGACAGCTAGCAGAGAACTTCAGAAGGTCACTGTTAAGCTCCAAGTCAGACATGACGACTGCTCTAGATTTTGATGATTTAAAAAGTGGCCCCAAAATACAATATATAACAATTGGATCCTGGATTTTCTTTTAAGTCGTGAAAGAAATATTGGAGACTCTTGGGAAGCTTTGAATATATATCGGATCTTAGATGACATTGAATTGCGATTGATAAGGGTGTGGGGTTGAGGAAATAGAGTGTGTTAATCTTAGTTGGTACCTGACAAGGAAATCCCACAAGAAATGTGAAAATGCATAATTCAACCATTAAATGCTTCCACTAGCAGTGAGTAGAGGGGGAGGGGAAGTTGGGAGCAGTTGTGATCAAGTTACATCATATATGTGAATGGATTGTCAAAGAATAATTTTAAAATATTAATAATAATAATTATGCAGTGACCACGGGGCTTAAAGATGGATACATTTTTTTATGTTTAAAATTGATACTACCAATAGCAATCGACAGCCTCTGAGGAAGTCCAAATGATTTTTTTTTTAATTTCATTTTATAATTGTGTGTAGTTTGAACTTCTCACAATAAGTATGTATTGGTTGTATAGTTGGAGATAGGGGGACATTCTTATTTGGGAAGAAAATACCATTTTCCGTTCCGTAAGTGATCTTTCCAGCGGAGGGTGCTCCTGGGGCAGTTGTTCTGTGGTGGAATGCTTATTCACTCTGCAAATATTTCAGCACAAGAGAACATCATATTGCTTGCAAAGACTAGCTATATTTCTTAAGTCCTCGCTTCCCCTTAGCATGTTCCAATTTTACTGCATAAGTATCACTCTAATCACGTGAAACAAAATTTTGCAAAAAGAGACCACCACACACATGCTTGTATGCACATCTCCTACAAGTCCACATCAATCCTTCTCCAGCTCTTTTCTGAATCTATGGCTCATTAATTTAAAACCATCTGGATACTGCTCACATTGGGATGTATCCTGCTTTATGTCCCTACAAACTGCATTTGACAAGCTCAGAGGGGTCCAGGATGTCATCAGATGGCTCGTGTCTCAGTTTGTGTGCACAGCCCTGGGCCCAGTGCCTGGCACCCGGAAGCCTTGCTGCCCTATGTATTGATGAACAAATAAGAATACACAGAATCATGCTGGCAGAGGAGGCTTGTTTGTAGCCTTGTTGAAAGTATACAAAGGCAAGAAGCTATGGAATACAAATCAGAATGCTCCCATGCCACCCCTGAGCCCCACACAGAGCCCTCTAGTGCCTTTTGTCTCCAGGCAGCAGGGAATTCAAGCAGAAAATTCACTATTAATGGTTCCATAAAACATTCAGGTCCCAGATGCAGCCCCATGGAGGCCGCGTGACAGCCTAGAATACAGATGTGTTTCCTCAGTGGGGAGCCTGTTCTCAGCCAGTCCTCTGTGTGTTATGGTAGGAGTCTGGCTTCCCAGAGCCAGGCCTGGGGAACCCTGACCTCTTTAGTGGGCAATAGATATGAAGAGACGGACCAAGGGACTCTGGAAAAGTTCTTGTCCTGGAGCAGGTG
>CABHPH010156181.1:4876-34872 GCA_902168325.1 Peromyscus nudipes
GACATCAGGACAATTTTCTCTTGCAGGGGAAAAAATGCTAATCACATCCATTCAGATACTGATGTCATAAATTGCCTTGGTCTTTATTAACTTTCGGCATTAGCAATTGTTTTATTTTTCGATTGGTTAAGAAAAAAGACTGTACTGAAAAATCACAAAAGGAGCTTAATTTCCAAAGTTATAGGGAGATGCTTGCATAAGGAAGAGACAGTTCTGGGGAGACCTCGCTGTGGTTATATCTCTAAGGAAGTCTGAAACCTTACAGTTTGTTAGCTTCATCAGGATATTGCAGCACAATCATTATTGTCAAGGTTGGGAGTGATCGCTCTCAGTTGTGAAGGATAAAGAAGCTTCCACTTAGCCAACTTGCGTCCCACAAGAAGCAAAGGTGTGCACCATTATGGTCAGTGTTGATCCTGTCTCTACTTCCAGAATAAACATGTTAACCAAGAGAAAGGTTAGCTGCAATTAGGTGGTTTTTTTTTTTTTTTTTTGGTTTTTCCAGACAAGCTTTCTCTGTGTAGCTTTGGAGCCTGTCCTGTATCTCGCTCTGTAGACCAGGCTGGCCTCAAACTCACAGAGACCCACCTGGCTCTGCCTCCGAGTGCTGGGATTAAAGGCATGCACCACCCCAGCCCGGCCTATCTTTAACGTCTTTAAGCCATCTTAATGACTAGTTTGAAATAATTGTGTTTTAATAGTGGTAACTCTTACTTGGTTATATAGCTACAAATGAATTCCTATGGGGACTTCATTAAAATTAAAACGACACAGAATTATTTTATTTTATTTATTTTTTTTAATTTTTTTTAATTTTTTTATTTTTTTTGGTTTTTCGAGACAGGGTTTCTCTGTGTAGCTTTGCGCCTTTCCTGGAGCTCACTTGGTAGCCCAGGCTGGCCTCGAACTCACAGAGATCCACCTGGCTCTGCCTACCGAGTGCTGGGATTAAAGGCGTGCGCCACCAACGCCCGGTTATTTTATTTTTCTATTTGACCTTTTCCAATGTTACATCACTTAGAAAATAATGTCATATATTTGCCTAGGAATAGAAATAGTACAGAAAGACATTTTATACATTTATATATTTCTGTATAGTAATATAGAAAGTCATTTTATTCTATCTGGTTTTGGAAGTGGATAAGAATTTGTGGGAGAAACCACTCCCCAAGACCTTGTTCTAGATAAAGGACACTGTTTCTGGGGGAAGCGGGGCTTCTTTTGATGGACCCTCAGTCTCATTAATAAAAGAACTTAACATATAAACTCAGAAGGAAGCTCAAGGATACCTTCATCAGAGTTTGGGAGAAAAACAGCAGAGCAGACAGGCTGTAAAACTTGGCAGTTGCCAACCGTAGGAAGAGGTGGAAGAGGAAGAAAGAAAGCCATGCTTTTTGAGTTAGGGTCCAAGAAAACCAGCATGTTCAGCAATGGGCATCTCCATGCCACTTCATGGTAGAAGGGGAGGGAGGCCTCTGGAGAAAGAGTAAGAAAGCCCAGACAGAGGTCCCAGGAAAGTGGGCTAAGGCTTTTGGGAAAGGACAGTACAAAGATAGTGGAAGGAAAATTATGCTTTTTTGGTTTACAGCTCAGAAAACAGGCAAGTTTAATAGTAAAAATCTGTAAGCTATTGTTTCAGGGTAGGTCTTCTGGAAGTACAGCTACATTATCTCATTAAGGGGAAAGTTATTCTTCCTATCTTCATAGCATGTTTGCATTTCTTGGGGGTGGGGAGGTGATTGCAGTCTTGGCTGAATTATCTCTTAAGGAAAGAGACAACAGTGTGCAATGTTCTAACCTTTGGAACTGAGCAGATTTCTGCTCATTCATCTAAGATGATATGAGCAGATCTTTCCTGTGAAGATCACGTGATAAATATTTCAGGGTTTGTGGGTAACATGCTCTCTTTCACAGCTACCCAATACACCACTGAAACTTGAAATCTCTACTCTCATTTCCCAAACAAGTGAGCATGGCTGCATCCAGGCTAATTCTGTTCATAAGAAGGTGGTAATGCAATTTACCAACCCAAGTCTAAGTGGCATCCTGACCCTGGATCTAGCGCCATTTGTCCCACACTAAAGCCAGTCTTATGTTAGCTCATTTAATGTATTCTTTTATTGTGCCTTTCCCAGGAATGAACCTGTTTCAGAGCATAGTTCTCCCAGGGCCTCAAACAATTGACCAGTATGTTGCATAGTAAATGCTTAATGGAGTCATAAACTGGTGTGGGAGAAGTGAGGGGGACTCCTCCAATGAGGAATTGTTCAGGAGCCCTGACACCAGAAAAAGACAGGAGAAAAAGAAAAGATTAAGACACAGTACCTCACACATACAAAATGTCTGTTCTGTTAAAGGGGACATTGACCGATCTGTGCACTTTCAAAGGGAGGAGCTAAGAAAAATCATACTCGATAACAACTCTATAAGACTTTCCCTGAACCCTTTACCTCCTTTTTCTATTGTTGGACTCTAACCTACAAAAATTGAAATACCTTATTATTGAAGAAATTTCTTTTTAAAAACAATACTAACCCACAACTAGACTCTGAGTTATAAGGGAGAAAAACCAGTTTTGTGCTCTTTGTATGCCAGACCTGTCTACCATGATTACTTACTAAGTGTGTTTTAGCATGTGCTAAAATCAGCACTGATCAGAGAGGACATCAAGTTAAATCTGTGTAAAATACAATCTTTCACAGATGAAAAATGTTCCTTAACTTCCTGGTCTGCCTTTGCATTATCTTCTACCAGGGAAGGGGACTTCTTAAAGGACTTGCTAAGATAGTTTTCTTTATTTTGATGAAAGGAGGAACAATTTAAAAAAAATACGGTTCAATTTTGTTCTCCATATGGATTCCCTTTTCATTTACTACATAGCTACTCTGTCTTGCTGTGGTACAGGGCACATAAATTTTCATTTCTTCTTTTATCATTCTCTATAACATGCAGAATATTAGGATATGTAACAAAATGAAGTAACAGCTGCTCACAGAATGTTGTCCTTTGAAAATAGGTAAAGATACATCATATAGTCTCCTCAAGGCAGTGATTGCATGAACCATAATGAGATCCATTCATAAGCATGAGTCCATAAGGTAATAAAGCGCTCAATATGCTCTGAGCTTTGTCTTAGGGGAATGTACACAAACTTATCCAGATAATCATATGCCTGGATCCTCAAATGATGTGTTTGTTCTTCCCGTTTAGGAAAGTACAGCATGGCTTTGGGAAGCAATGGATGGTTTGGATGCCAAAGTAACAGGAAGTCAATCTTAATCTTTACAGTGTTTGATTATATATAATTTATTTTAATTGTAGAGCAACACAGATTTCAAATTTAACTTTGGTATGGCTTTCATCACAACATAATAGCGAGAAACGACAGTGTAATTAGTCTTTATTGCCATAGTTCAGTCTCTGATAGGCCAATGGATCATTAGCATTCTGTGTTATGAGGAGGATGAAAAGAGATGAAATATTATGATGACTTATGTTATACTGAAAACTTTCTGTGCCTAAATGGACACATATTAATTGCAGAGACTATGTATAAAACAACATTCAGGTAAATTATAAAGTCATTCACATTTACAGTGTTTACAGATAAACACACTTTATGTTTTGAAGTTTAAGCTTCCAATCATATATTAAAAATCCATGCCAGGCATCATGGTACATGCCTTTAATCCCAGCAGTGTGGAGGCAGAGACAGACAGATCTCTGTAAATTTGAGGCCAGCTTGGTCTACATACAGAGCTTTAGGCCTGCCCAAGTTATATAGTGAAACCTTATTTCAAAACAATGATGAAAATTGAGGTCAAACTAATTATGTTTTACTTACTAGGATCATTTTTTTCCTCTGGGAGATTTGACACACAGATATGAATGGAAACAGTAATTTACATCTGTGCCCTTTTGTGTTCTATTAAATGTAACTTTCATGGAGAGAGGACAGGATTGTTAACTTTTTCATTCTGTTGCCTGAGACAGTGATTTCTTAGTTCTTTTTACCTGAAACTGTGATAAAATACTCTGAAAGAACCAACTTTAGGGAGAAAGCGCTTATTTTACCACTCCATTCTAGGTACAGTCCATCATGGCAGGGAAGCCAAGGCATCAGGAAACTGAAGCAGTTGGTCTCTATCTCCATTACCAGGAAGCAGAGAGGGGTGAAGGCATGAATTCATACCTAAGAATGATATATCTGGGTCGTGTGATAGCTCTAATTTTGTTTTATTTTTATTTAAATTTCAAATTTTTGTTTCATGTGATGGGGTTTTGCCTGTATGGATGTCTGTGTACACTTGCATGCGCTGCCCATGAAGGCCAGAAGAGGATGGCTGATCTTCTGGAACTGTAGTTACAGATGTTTGTGAGCTGTCTTGTGGGAGCTGGGAATTGAACTCTGGTTACCAGGGAACAGCCAGCACCCCTATTGCATAGCACCTGTACTAATTTACATTCCCATTAGGATAGTAAAGGAATTCTTATTTACTGCATCATTACCTGTTTACTGTTGTTATTGGGTTCTTTATGATAGCCATTCTCACTGGGACGAGATGGACTCCCAGGATAGTTTTAATTTGCATTTCCCTGATGGCTAAAGATGTTTAAAAGTTTTTCATATGCTTACCAGCCATTTTGACTTCATTGTTTGAGAACTATCTGTTCTTTTATTGTTGATTGGGTTGTTTGGGATTTGGTATTTTCTTAGTTCTTTATAAAGTCTAGATATTAATCCTTTGTCTAAAGTATAGATAGGCAAAGTTTTCTCTCAGTTTGTAAGCTATGTCTTCATGCTAGTGATTTTTTAAAAAAAATTTATTTTGTTTTTGTTGTGCAAAAACTTTTTAATTTCTTGTAATTCCATTTGTTAACTCTTGAGATTATATTTTGAAGGGTACAATCCTTTTCAGAAAGTTTTTGCTTATTCCTTCATTTTTACACTGTTCCCCCTGTTTTCCTCCAACAGTTTCAAAGGATCAGGTCAAACATTGAGAACTTCAATCAATTTGGGGGTAGGTTTTGTGCAGGTTGAGACATTGATCTCCTTTCATTCTCCTGTGTGTAGAAACCCATTTTCCCAGTACCATTTATTAAAGAGGCTGTCTTCTCCTCAGTATATACTTTTGGCACTTAAAAAGAACATAAGTGGTTATAGCTTCCTGAGCTTATTTCTGGATCTTCTATTCTGTTCCATTGGTTCACACATCTGCTTTGTTTGGGCATTGTACTGTCTTTATTACTATTACTCTGTAAACACTAATTGCTGTAAACATTCTTAGAACTGTGTTTGCTGTATCACTAAGTTCTGGCAAGCTATGTTTTTATTTCCATTTGATTCTAGGAATTTTAAATTTTCCTCCTTGAGTTTTGTTTTGCAAAGAGCCATGGGCATTTGTGTGCTGTTCTAGGTAAAAGTGTTTAGTTTCCTTATCTCCTCTGCTGCTGATGTGGGTTATTATTGCACTATGTTCTAATTAAATGTAAGAAATTATTTTGATTCCTTTGTATTTAATAAGACTAGATTTGTGCATACATGTCTATTTTAGGGAAGGTTCCATTGACTGTTGCATTCTGTATGTTGGTTGGACCATTTTGTATCTATTCATCTATATTTGTTAAATTTGTTTGATCTATGATGTTGTAATGTTGATTTCAACTGTAATGTTGAGGATTCTGTGTTGAGTTTTGTTTTGGAAGCCTACCTAAAGATAACAGTAGAGTCCACTACTATTATTGTATCAGGATATATTTTACTTTTTGTTTACATTAGTGTTTGTTTTGTGAAATTGGAATTCATATCTCCTGGTTCATATACATCTATAATTTTGTTGTGTGAAATTGGAATTCATATCTCCTGGTTCATATACATCTATAATTTTTGTAAATCAATGAATTATTACTGACTGTGGCTTGCTTCTGACTTTATCAGTTACCATGGTTTCTAGGCCCATCTGTTTTTTCTGGTTCCATTCACTTTACATATTTGCTTTTGTTCTTTGATTCTTACTCTCTGGGGGTCCTGATTACTTAAGTTTTCTTAGAGAAAACACATAGTCGATTTCTAATTTTTTAATACAGTCATTTATTGCACATCTCTTTATTGGTGAGTTTGGGTCATTTACACTTAAATTTATTGTATTAGTTACTTTTCTGCCGTAGTAAAACATCACGATCAAAAATCACTCATGAAAGAGTTGGTTTTGGCTTACAGTTCCAGAGGGAGAGTCCATAATGGCATGGGAAGCATGGCAACAGGCAGCTGGTACATGAAGCTGTGAGATCCCATCTGGATCAGAGGGGAGGGGAGCTAAAACTCTCAAAGCCTGCCTCAAGTGATAAGCTTCCTTCAAGGCTGTGCCTCAAAAAGTTTCCATTACACCCCTAAACAGCACCATCAACTGGGGACCGTATACTCAAATACATGAGTATTTTTCTTAATTTACTTAAATTTTTTTCTTGTTTGTTGAGTTATCGTTTCTGTATTTCTTCAAGCTTCCTCAGTATTAGATGTTTGCTGCTTTGTAGGATTAGACATGGTAGAGCCCCAGTTTTCATGTGTTTCACCTGTTTCTCTCTTGAAATCCCTTCTTTCTGGTGCTCCCCATATTCCTTTGTGTCTAGTAGACTTTGAAGGCTCTTTTGCTGTACTGGCTTGTTGAAGAGACACCATGACCACGGCAACACTTAGAAAGGAAAACATTTAATTGTGGTGGTGGCTCACTTACAGTTCAGAGGTTCAGTCCATCATGGTAGAACATGGCAACATGCAGGCAGACATGGTGCTGGAGAGGTAGCTGAGAGCCCTACATCTTGCAGGCAACAGGAAGTGGTGTGTGTATCACACTGAGAGAAGCTTAAGCAAAAGAGACCTCAAAACCCACCCCCACAGTGTCACACTTCCTCCAACAAGGCCACACCTACTTCACCAAGACCACACCTCCTAATAGTACCACTCTCTTTGGGGACCATTTCCTTTTATACTACCACAGTGTTCAAGAACTTCTTTAGTTTGTGCTTGTCTCAAAATATTCATATTTCTCTCTCAATTTAAGAAGATAGCTTTGCTATATACTTCTTGGCTTAAAATTTATTATTCCATGCTTTGATGGGTTTTAGTGCTGCTGCTGACAGATCTTCAGGTATTCTGACGTGTTTGCTTTTGTCAGTGAGTACTGTTTTCCTCACAGCTTTTAATATTGTTACTTTGCTCTGTATTTTAGATATCATAATTACAATTATGATATATGTTACATATATGTCACCTCTGAAGATGTAACACATCCCTTTTACCATTTCAGACAATTTATATGTGAGACTCTCAGCAGGTTCATCGGAATTCTATCAAACCAGTTTTGTCTTCCACTTAATTTCAAACGTCATCAATTTCCTCATCTTAGTTTCTTTTGATTTATAACTGTCTTTTTATATGTTTCATAAGTTCCTATTAATTTTTTTATATGAGAGCTCATATACCAAGTAGGCCTGAAACTTGTTGGTTGAGGATGGCTTTGAGTTTCTGTTCTTCCTGCCTCCTCCTCCTCCTCCTGAGCACCTGAATTGTAGGTGTACACACCCATTCCTTGAAGACACTTTTAATCTTATCGACCAAAACAGGGTTTCATGACCCTCAGTAGCTTAAAGTGTGAGAAATTGACAGACTAACACTTGCCAATGCGTCATGGGAGGCAGGCAACTTCTTAGCTGGAGAAGTGGGGAAGAATGAACTAACTAGTCATTAGGTAATAACTGCTGTGGCCCGCCATATCCCCTAAGAGTTAGGGTAAAGTTATGAGATAGGAGAATGTCTGTCTCTGTCTCCCTGGTGAACCTGCTTTTCTGACCAGTGACAGCTGCCTTCCTCTGCTCCACGTGGCACCTTTCTGTGTGGCAGTGTCGGGAACAGGTAAGTCATTTCCCTAGCCTGTTGTTTTTATTCAGAGCTTTGTGCTTTGTGCATGAGAATTCCTCCTGAAATCTGGCGTGACTTTGACAGATATTTCTAGTTTCTTGCATTGCTGAAGCTTTGTATTTACTCTTCAGACTAAAGAGCTTCATGGATGCATCAACACAGGGTAGGGTGGGATGAGGCAGCCTAATTAGTTCATCTTGGTCTTAATTCTATACATTAGCTTGCATGGATGTTTTTATGTACAAAGGAAAGCCTAATTGACAGCCCAAATCTTAGCTGCTAGGAAATTGCTGATGATCAAGTTAATAACAGGTTTTATTTTTGTGATTTTTTTCCCTCTAAAATGTTCTGCTGATTTGGGGGGAATTGATATTAAAAAGTTCCCTTTAGGGCTAGGTGGTTAATTTCTGTTGCATCATGTACAGTGCCTATACATGGTCTTATTGCTGCAAGAAGTTTCTGGAGGAAGCCAGAAGTTAGGGTTTTAGAGATACACAAAAGTTTTACTGGAGTTGGTAGGATCAGAACCTGAGCTCTGGCAGCCACTTGTTCTGAATAGGCTAATGAAAGATAATTAACCATGTAAAGAAGAAAAATGAGATTGATTCAATGTCGCCACATTGGGAGGAGAAATAAAGAGGTCTAGTGACTCTTTGTTCCCACCCTCATCTTTGGGATCCTGACATTTGGTTCAGACTTAAGTGGAAGGCAATAGGTATGCATAATTAATGAACAGGGTCAAGATACAGTACCACCCATCATCGTTGTCTCAGTTCCAGTCTGTCTAGGAAGTGGTCTGACAGGGTATCAGAACTGTGTGACACCTCTTTCTGAAAGACAAATTCCTCCCGTGCTGCAGCCTTTTCCTTCCCCTCATGAGATTCTAAGGGAAACCCCAGTTTCTTGGAGTTCTATTGTTTTAGTGGTGTATTAGACAAAGGGAAAGGCACACATGTCTCATGAGAATTATCTTTTTTATTGCTAGGAAAGTTACAAAAGTATTGAATAAAAAAAATAAGTGAGTGTTTAGTAAGCCATGAGAGTATGAAGTCAGGGGTTGCAATTGTTTGGTTGAACCATAACTTCTATTTTAAATGAGCACTTTATCTTCTCATGATAATGACTTTGGGGAGGGTGATGTGGAGATAACTATAAAATTTAAAAACTCATGTAACATATTTGTTTTTAATTCTTAGGGCCTGAAGGATACACTGGTGGAGATAAGCTCCATATCTAATTTCGAGACATAAACTATTCCAGTGTCTGAAGATGTGTTCTCTACGTATACTGATACATACAGCTTGTAGTGACTGCAGCTCTCCTGTGTGACAATCGTCACCATTGTCTTGAGTAATGCGTGCTCATTTTCTCTGAAGGCCTTCTCAGAAAATCATAAACAGATAAAACAGCAGGTGTCATATGTACAGTTGACCATGGGACACTGGTTTCAGGGACAAACCTGAATCTTCGGTATTATCTTGAGATGAACCAGTTGCCTCCTGGCCAGCGTGAAACCACTTTTGTTTTCAATCACAAATGCAACTCATTTTCTGACTTGCATTGCAGGACTCAAGTGGCCTTGCTGCAGCCCAGGTCCAGGCTTCTCAGTCCCTCAGAACTTGTACTCTGTGCAGTCCTCAGTTTGTTTGCCTCTCTTTCCCTGGTCTTATGACACCTTGCCATGGTCTTCACACACCTTTTGACAATAGGGTAGCAACATGCAACATCTTACCAACTGGAAGATGACAGAAAGGCTGTACATCAGCTCTTCTGAATGGGAACTTTACTTTGCCAAGACCCCTATGGAATCTGATGCTTGAACCCGTGAATAGGTTAAATGTGAGGAGGCAAAAGTCGTTCACCTAAGTTCAGGTTCCCATGATGGGTTATGGGTCTTTAATTCTAGGTTACCTTCAGGATTAGGTTAGGCTCAGTTCTTTCATCTAGAGCAGTGGTTCTCGACCTTCCTAATGCCATAATGCTTTAATACAGTTCCTCATGTTGTGGTGACCCTCAGCCATAAAATTATTTTTGTTGCTACTTCATAACTGTAATTTTGCTACTGTTATGAATCATAATGTAAATATCTGTGTTTTCTAGTGATCCTAAGACCCCTTGTGAAAGGGTCTCTTGGCCCCCCCCCCCCAAAAAGGGCCACAACCCACATGTTGAGAACAGCTGATCTAAAGGGAACACCTGAAATATTTATGTTAAACTTTGCTCTTATGCAAGACTGACTCTAAGAATATTTTATAAAGAAACTGAAAATTAGATACTTTGAGGACAACTTTCAGTCAGCTTTGATACTATTATAATTTTGCAATGAACAATTTTTAAGTCTCAAAAAGTTGTTTTTATATTTAATAGTAGGAACTAGTGCACTGTGCTGCATATTATAGACTTCCCTACCCCATCCTGCTGTGTGAACTCAGTTCCTATAGAGATTTGTTTACTTCCCTAGAAGGAAGGCCCCCACCTGCCCAAGGAATGCCAAGGGTAAGATGTCCCCAAACCTCCTAGCAATGCAGTTCAGCACTGTCAAGGGTGTTATGCAAACAGCCCCATTCGGCCCTGAGGCCCTCTGCCCCCTGAGCACATCTGGTGAAAGTGAGGAAAACTACTCTGTATGTTTATCATTGCTTCTCTGTCCCTGCTTTGAACCTTGAGCTATCTTGGAATAAAAGCTCCAGAAAAGCAAGTAAAGGGCTCCTGAGCAATAATAGCCTGGAGTTCCCTGTTCTGTTGAGTCTCAAATGACATCAATTTCTTGACAGAGGTCACTGGCAGGTCGAGATATTTGGTAGCCTGAACAGGGGTATATGACAAGCAAAGGGAATCTACTGAGGAATGCTGGAGAGCCATGGGGTCCTGGTAAGTGTGCAAGGGGCCCACTCTTGGTCACAAGGGTATCCATGGGTCAAACGGAAAGCAACATGGGAGGCTGCATGTGTTTATTGCACACAAAGCATCTGGGGAGAAAGTACAAAAATTAGATTCCTATGACCTATCAGAATATGCAGACAAATACTGTTATGGGTGGCTGCCAGCACAAAGAACATTGCCCAGGAAGTAATGGGAAGACGCTGATGTTCCTTTAAGCGGGCTTCTCAAAAGGGAGAGGTGATCCCATTGAATGTCCGGTCTCTTTGTAAGCTGGTCAGCTTAGTATGTCTCTTTGTAAGCTGGTCAGCTTAGTATTCAGCCATGACAAATGACTCCTGCCCTATCAGTACAAGGAGAAACCACAGGACAGGCAATTCTTTTAGATGGAAATAAGATCTAAAGGAGCCTTACTTTAATCCTCCAGGAGTGGTCTCAGTCTTCTGACTCTTTTGACGATTTAGAAGATGAAAAGGTCTTTGCTAGCCATTTCTCTGCATCTCTAAGAGTTGATGCTTCTGCATTGGCTGTGGGGATTCAGTTAGCTCAAAAGGAAGGGATCTTGAAGCATACCTGATGTTGTCTCTTGTAGTCCAGTGTGTTTCTAACCCTTTGGACTCAGAGTTGATAACGTTCCTGGGCAGAGGGGCATACATACAGAATATGATCCCATTCCCTATAAGATACTTAGGGATTTTAAACTGCCACCTTCTCTTACAGAGCTACATCTCTATATACCATGGGACTGTTGGGAGGGAGGGATAGTTGAAAGAGAGGGCCTAATGACTGGGACATACCTGGCCACGATGTGTTTTAAACCTGCTGAATTCCTTCAGGACTTGATGGTGTGAAGAGACTGTCTCAATCTGCTCTTAGAGAGATGTTAATGCAAGTGTTAGCCTTTGGCAATGCTAATGTAGAATGTCAACCGGCTCTACACTCAATTCGAGCAGCAAAGGGCAGTTTAGAAGATTGCATAGATGTTGTGTCTCCAAGCCCGCTTCCTCTGGCTGAGCTAGGGTATTGGCTCTGCTCTGGGTGTCCTTTGCCCTCTGCCTGTGGTCTGCCTTTGGTTCGGCCACATTCAGCCTGGAGGAGCCTCCTGCTTTTGTTCTACTTTTCAGTTATAAAGACACAGATGCCGCTTTCTGAGTTCCTTAGATGTCTGGTTCAAATGCCTTTTGGGTATGGATGATATTAAAAAATATTTTCATGTGCTGTTTTAGCTCACTGAAAAGCTGGATCTGAGATGAGATTTGGCTGGCCCACTTCAGAGCCATGCATATTTGTCTTAACGTTTCCTTCAAAGCCCCTGTCCTGGGTCAGGCTGGCCTCCTGACTCCGTGACAAGAGAGGGCATGGGGGAGAGATATGGGTGCACTTATAAACAACTACTGAGATGTTTATACTTTTAAGGGGGAAAAAAGAGACCCCCTTGTCTAAAAATCTCTCAATAATAATTCCAGCTGTGCCTGTTTAAAATAATCACAGCTGGGCTGGTTAAATGTTAATAGTCCTTTAAAAGAAGATAGGCAAGGTCACTGAACCCTAACTGAGCATCCAGTCACTCCTTCCAGATCTTTGTATATAATTAGACCCCAATTACATTAGGCCTAAAGGGTTTCTGGAGAAACCAGGATGGACAGGCAAAAAGCTAAGAACAGAGTGGTAGGTCCACCGATACAGCTATAAAAAGGTTGTTAAATATACTGGGTACAGTAACCAATAAAAATAGATATTGTTTAATTCCACCCTTTAAAGAAAAACTTTTTACAACAAATGGTAGATTTGTTAAAGTTATTATGTCATGGTATTTAAAATATTTTAGGGAAATTTGTATATAAAGGTTAAGATGGCTAGATATAATTATAGATGTTTAGCTGAGTACCTCCTACCCACTGTTTCTTTTATAAAACATGTTCCCCCATTCAAGGTCATCATACCTCTGAGGCTCTTGCTAAAATGTAGTTTCTTGCACTTGGGATCTGAAAAACATGGTGGTGGTGGTGGTGGTGGTGGTGGATTAAAAAGCTTTTAAAATTCTAAGGTGAGAAAATTTGGTTAAAACTTGCAGTACAAAGGTTAATAGTTTTTTTTTTAAAAGGTTACTAGTTATAAAAGTAAATGTACAGTTAAACTTAATTTCCTACAACTCATATTTAGGAAAGTAAAATAAAAAGGTATGAAATAAAATGTTAAAAAGTTTATAAAATATGAGGTTATATTCTGATTTTTTTCCAATAAGGATGTATTTTTTTAACATAATTTTTTATTGATTCTTTTGGAATTTCACATCACACATCCCAATCCTGCTGATTTTCATAGTCCTTCCATATTCACCCGTCACCCCCATAACATTCTCCCCAAAAGAAAATTTAAAAAATATTGATTAAAAACAAATCAAAGCAAACAAAAAACGCACTTCGATCCTCTATCTTACCCTCCTCGCCAACACCTCTTCACTCCTCTTAGTGGCCTTGGGAACTGTAGTGTGCCACACAGTGTACCCTTTTGTCCACTCAGCTTTACCTGCAAATGTTCATTGCACTGAGTTGTAGGTCTGGTTCAAGGCCTCTGGCTCCCAGTATGCCATCAACAATGGTCACTGAAACTCCTCTCGAATATCCTGCAGTTTACCCTGAGTCATAGAGATTCTGTGGGTGTGGTTCCACAGGACCAGTTCCTTCATGCACTCCAGCAGGTCATAGATGGGGTAGATGATGCATGTCAACTCATAGCCCTGGATATGGATCTGGGGGAAGGGGGCGAGGGCGGCAGGAGGGGAGGGAGAGGTGTAGCTGATTTGGTCAGTCTGGGCTCTTGGGACTGCCATCCCCTCAGGTGAAGGGTGGAACCAGATCTCCCAAGCCTGTGATGAAGGGTGGGGCTGTCTCTCCCCAGTGTAGGATTATCTCTCCCTAGTGAAGGGCAAGGCCATCTCTTCTACTGCAGTGGCCAGTGAGGGTCAGGGCCAGCTCTTCCAGGGCCAGCCAAAGGGTGGTGTCATTCAGCACAACCCTTGGGTCCAATATGGATGGCTCCTATGGCCCCTGTGGTAACGTGGGCCATGGAGATCAACGCAGACTCCAGAAGCAGCAGAAATACGGACCCAGACATAGCCCTTTGCAGCACCTCAGGCCAGAACTTTATCATGGCCCTAGTGGCAGCCCAGGCCACAAGGATCCATGTGGGCCTGAGGATGTCTTCATCCAGCCCAGGCTGTGAAGACCCAGACGAATCTGTGGGTATATTCCATTTGCCTGGGCCCTGAGGACCCAGATAGGCCCGTGGATATCTTACACCTGACTAGGCCGTGAGGACCCAGGCAGACCTGTGGATGTCTTCAGCTAGTCCAGGCCTTGAGCAAAGCTTAAAATAAAGTCACAAAAGGTCTGAATAATTTATTCAAGGTTTTTTGGTGGATAGAATTTAAGGATAATACATGTTTGAGCATTAAGATAGTAATTTCCTAAGGTTCTGATGACTTATTCATGGTAATGAAAATTGACTTAAAATGTATCTCTAACTAAGATAATCACTTATGCCTTTGCAAACTTCGTTAAATTTTAGCCATTTGGAAAAATGGAGTCATACAAAAACTACAGTCAAGACTAATTGCATCCCTTTATATTTTTATAAATGTCTCCTTATAAAAACAGTTCTCCTGTAATTATATTCTTTATGATAAAATGAACTATTTAATATAAAAGATCTGTTAACTTAATTAAGATTTTGTAAAAATATCCTACAAAAAATGTAAGAAAATGAAGTTTCCAGTTTCTTGATGAACTGTATTTACGGTGTGAAGTTTATTTTGGTACTAAAAAGGCTTCAACTCAAACATTTTAATTGTTAAGGCTAAAAATCTTAACAGGGATTCATTACCTTAGTTTATAAATTTCTAATATTATACAAGTTACTAATTTATAGCAAACTGTTAAAACGAATATCATTAAAACATAAAAGTTAATGAACAGGCACTTTATAAATGGTCAAATGTCTTTAATGTACTGTGTTTGTAGTTAGGTTAAATACAAATATAATTCATTCACAGAGACAAGATTGGAGGGAGGGACCAATTTATATCTCTTGCTATATAGTCTTCTGAATAAGTTGTTGAAGTTTAGCCTAAAGCAAACTATTCTTCTTTTTAAAATCCACTTACTGGATAATTTCCCAAGTTTTTTACACTTTTCCTATTGAGGGAGCTTCTACCTACTTTACTGATGGTACCAGTTAGGGATGAGTAGCTTAGTGTAGACCCCTCCATAAAGATTTTAAAAACACTCTTTTTGTCAACACAACAAAATGAGCTGTATTCTGTGCAGATATTAATAAAGGATATTTCCACTCCATTTAATCCTGTGACTGATATGTTACACCTTCATTACCACTTCTAGAAATGACACCGTTATGTGAAATGAAAATAACCCCATTTCTTTTATTTTTTTTCAGGTTGAACAATTGATAGGACAATGATTCTATCCTGTAGAGGTCAATCATATCAGGTCTCATTCAGGACTTCCCAGTCCTCGAGTAAAAGGGAACGGTCAAGTAGGTAACTTGGTGTCTTTTACATCTCTCAAAGGTGCTTGATGCTAGCATGCATCAGGAGGTCCATTCTCCTTCTTACAAAAATGCTCTTCTTTGTCTAGATAATAAGCACAACATACCATCAGTTCCAGTCTGTCCATTGCTTTTTCAAAGATTACTTCTTTCACAGGTGAAACTAACCCAAGGAAACAGACCCATTGGACAGATGAAACCCATATTCAATTCTTTGCCATTTTTCCTTTGTTCATGTTGTGATTGACACTTATTCAGGTTACCCATAGGCTAGCACTACCATTCATGTTATCAAACATTTACTAAACACTTTAGTTAATTTAGTGTATTTAGTACTATTAAGACTAATGATGTGCTGGGCACACCTATAATCCCAGCACTCAGGAGGCAGAGGCAGGTGATCTCTGAGTTAGAGGCCAGCTTGGGCTACAGAGCGAGTTCCAGGACAGCCAGGGCTACACTGAGACACCCTGTCTTGGGGGAAAAGACTGATAAAGCATGTGATAGTGCTGGCTGTGCTGGCTGTGTAGCTGATTGGCACACTGAGCATATCATATATCCCTCACAACTCACAAGGTCACACCACAGTCGAATGCAAACATTGTACCATCAAAATGTTTCTTAAAAATGTAAAGGGAGAAATTTTGCCTCCCCCAAAGATTTATTTTCTCTTACTTTATAGTATGTGAATTTTGAAATTTTTGATGATTGTGGGTGTTCCACAGCATAGTGATATTGAGCTGAATAAGTATTTCCATCTGCTACCCAGCCAACTGGGTGAAAAGATGAGATTGAGAATGGGTAGAAACTTGGCCTTGTTAAAGTGTGGGGTCAGGGTGCTGCTTGTATTTCTACAGAAGATGTACAGGATGTTTGGGTGCCAGAATGAAGAGTAAAAACATTGTTATGAAATAACAAAATTTCAATTATGAAGATCCCCTTGAAGTGTCATTCAAAAAGATGTTCATCACCATCCCTAAAGAGGAAAGCACACTTGCATGTGGCACCGCCCACTTGGGGATAGCTGGGGTGGGGGGTCACCTCACACCAGAGGCTGAGCACCTAATTCCAAGGTCAAGATGGGCTGTCACCTTCACAACCGTGTTCCTTGTGATATTAGCAGTCCTTCATGTTTGCAAAGTACAAGAATTTGTCAATCATCTGTCTCTATCATGGGTTCAGCCATAATTGGCCCTCCACTGTTGTTAAATTGTGCTTTCATATATAATGAAACTGTCATTGGCCCTACTCGATCGTTACAGGAATGGGTGAATGATATTTGGCCAAAAATGTCTGTGAGGCACTTAGAAGTTTATCTCTGATCAAACTAAAAGAAATAATGTAAATTGTGATCTCTTTAAAGATCCTACCTCTATATCTGATACAAGGGACTATACTTATGTACAGTTGAAGAAGGGAAATCTGGATACTTATGCTTGTGCAAGTTTGAAAGTAAACCTCTTATTTTAGACCCTCTATTGCTTCCAGTTAACAAAATTTTACGGTCAAAATGGCTATAGATACCAAGTACAAAACCTCGTGTTCAGGAGAGACAATCTGTTCATCATCTCTCTTAAAAATCTGGCTTGAGTGTCAATAAGCTATAACAACCATGTTAGTGTTCTATGTGACAATGTCACCTCAGAAGGTGATCCAGTTATGACATTTAACCCAGTCTTACCCATTGCCTTTTCAATGCAAGCTCATTGCTTATGTGTTTACTGAGTTAATACTGACTTTGCACCTCAGAGCTGTAGTGTGGAAAAAAACATCTTTGCCCTTAGGTAAAGTGTTGTCTTTTACATGGTCCTTTGTGTGTAATCATGGAACCTTTCAGGAATTGCCAGCCAGTATCCCAGGATATTGCTCTATAGCAGTGGTTCTCAACCTTCCTAATGCTTTGATCATCTAATATAGTATCTCATGTTGTGAAAATAAAATTGCTTTTATTGCTGTAATTTTGCTGCAATTAGGAATTGTAATACAAATATTTGTGTTTTCTGATGGTCTTAGATGACCCCTGTGAAAGGGCTGTTTGACTTCCAGGGGTCATGACCTACAGGTTGAGAGCCCCTGCTCTATAGGCAGAGCTCTTCCTCTCTTGCCTTATTTAGCTAACACACACAGTGACTTGAAGTTTGTCATCTCCTTTCCATGGCAATCTGCAAATGTTAAGCCTAAGCCAAACTGTAGTCATAGCCGCCACTGATGATTTGCTCCTGAAACATCACATTGGCTGTGAACAGTTTCTACTGTGTGCTTTTCAGTGTTAGAGGCAACTCCCACCTGGTCCCACAACAACTGGATCAACTGTGTGAGGAGATCAATAAAATCACAACCTCCTCCTGGGAGAGCTGGCCTAAGTGGTTCTCTTTACTCCCCTGGGAGGAAGCCCTCCACCTGCCCAAAGAATGCCAAGGGCAGGATGTGTTGGTGTCTCTGCCTCCTTGGGGGGTAGGGCAATGCAGTTGAGTTCAGCACTGTCAAGGGAGTTATGCAAACAGCCCCATTCGGCCCTGACGGCCTCTGCCCCCAGCACATCTGGTGAAAGTGAGGAAAACTACTCTGAACGTCCATTGCTTCTCTGTTGCTTCTCGGAGGCCGGAGCTCACTGGGGATAAAAGCTTCAGTAGAGCCCAGTAAAGGGCTCCTGGGCAATTGAAGCCTGGGGTCTCCTGTTCTGCTGAATGTCAGCAGCAGTCACTGGAGGTCCTGAAAGAGCAAACCATCTGTTTTATGAGTTTGCTCAGCAGTGGTTTTAAAGTGTGTCCTTTTTTTTTTGTAATAGAGAAGACACTTTCATTTAAACATTTTACTATTTTAGAGCATTGTCTTAAAATCTTTTGTTAAATTGTGTGTGTGTGTGTGTGTGTGTGTGCGTGTGTGTGTGTGTGTGTGCGTGTGTGTGTGTGTGCGTGTGTGTGTGTGCGTGTGTGTGTGTGTGTGCGTGTGTGTGTGTGTGTGTGCGCGTGTGTGTGTGTGTGTGTGTGTGTGTGTGTGTGTGTGTGTGTGTAAGGTGGGAGAGTACGGAGCTGCGAAGACACTTTAATAGGAGATTGAACTCAGGTCACTAGGCTTGCACAACAAGCACCTTTACCCACTGAGCTGTTTAGCCAGCTCCAGAGCATGTTTGCATGAGAAAAATTCTAAAGAAAATCAATAATCCGAAGACCTGGACTCAACAGAAGTCAGGTAACTTAATCCATGTGGTCCTCTGTCTTCTGAATAGTCGGTCCTGGAAATTGTACAATACAAAGATTGACTATGTGCCTGCAAAGATATTCAAATCTATGCTGAAATGTATCAACCTGGTAGTGTTAAGATGTGTTGTTACAAAAAAAAACCACTTTGTTAAGCTTTTAACACATTATTGTTGCACACGTAGTGTATAAAATTTTTAATTATTCAGATGGGGGGGTGACAAAGGATTATTTCCTGTAACTTCTGTTATTCTTAATTTGCATTTTGATTTAGGTATGTGCACAATCTCCCTGTACTGGCTAGTTTTATGTCAACTTGGCTCAAGCTATAGTCATCTGAGAAGAGCGAACCTCAGTTGAGAAAATGCCTCCGTAATATCTGGCTATAGGCAGGCCTATAGAGCATTTTTAAATTAGTGATTGATGGGGGAGGCTCAAACTCATTGTGGATGATGCTACTCCTGAGCTGGTGGCCCTAGATTCTAGAAGAAAGCAGGCTGAGCAAGCCATGCAGAGCAAGTCAGTAAGCAGCACTCCTCCAGGGCCTCTGTATCAGCTCCTGTCTCCAGGTCCCTGCCCTGCCTGAGTTCTTGTACTAATTTCCTTTGATGATGAACTGTGTTGTGGGAGCAAAAGCCAAACAAACCATTTCTTCCCCAAGTTGTATCACAGCAATGATAACCCTAACTAAGACAATATGTCCATTTTTTTTCTTTTTTCTTTTTTTTTTCTTTTTTTTTCTTTTTTTGGTTTTTCGAGACAGGGTTTCTCTGTGTAGCTTTGCGCCTTTCCTGGAGCTCACTTGGTAGCCCAGGCTGGCCTCGAACTCACAGAGATCCTCCTGCCTCTGCCTCCCAAGTGCTGGGATTAAAGGCGTGCGCCACCAACGCCCGGCTCAATATGTCCATTTTTATTAAAACACAAGGTCTCACTTTGAGCTCTGGTTGGCCTAGAACTCTCCATGTAGACCAGGTTAGTCTCGAACTTGTAGAGATCCACCTGCTTCTGCCTCTTGAGTGCTATGATAAAACTCGTGTAACACCATGGTTTATATGCTTATTCTGACATAATGAGCTATTATTTTTTTATCATACTCTATTATGACTGTCATTTTTTCAATAATTTTTACATGTTGCACTTTACCTTTTGTTTTTGATTATTCTGTTTGCTTTAGTTTTAAAATTTATGTTTGTTTTCTAATGAGAAAGAGCAAGAAACTGTGTGGTTTTGGGTGGGTGGGGACTTGGAGAGGATCTGGGAAGAGGTGGGGAGGGAGGAAAACCATAATCAGAATATACTGTATGAAAGAAATCTATTTAATATAAAAAGATTTATGTAGCAGAACATTTAAAAATTCTGTATTTCTACAATCATTTCTTAAGTTATCCTGTTTTCTCTTGAAGGAAAAAGGCTGGTAAGAGTCAGGAAGCCATTGAAACTTACAAGGTTCAGGAAGATAACAAAACTTAAAAGGCTCAAAATGTTGCAAGATTCACTGGATCCCTTTTCCAGTTTCTATTAGCAGTGATAATTGTAGAGCAGAGGAGATTCTTCTGTGGGAGCCACCTGCACACTGTTGAGGGAGCTCCAAGAAGGCAGCATAGGTAAATCGTCAGACATGCCAGAGTGGACCTCACAATGATACAGATGCAGCTGAGCCCCATGCACCTCTATAAGGAGCCCAGTACATCAATTGCTTCATCAAGTTAGATGTGGATAATTTCTCTAGACTGTCATTGGTGTCCTATCTGAGGTGAATAGGAATTTGTATTTGTGTCTCCCTAGGAAAGGTCACACATCATCCTGGTGTGAAAGGGTGATTAGTTGAAAGGTGGTAGCAAATATTAATCAGAAGATTCACTGGAGATATAAAATTCAGCTGCCCAGGACTCCAAGGAGAGAAACACTTAAATAAGTAAACAACTTCTTTGTTTCCTGAGCATAGTCGCTGTTCATTTTGAGATATCAAAATAAACCTCTTATAATTTCCATGCATTATTCAAATGTAGATATGTCTGCATATATAATCAAATGGTCTGCATTGGACAAAAATCCAGACTCCTTTGACAAACTAGCATGAAGCAATCTCTACAGAGTTCCACTCATTTTCTCTAATTGGAGAGAAATTTGCATATAATCACAGTTGCAGTACGAAACAGGATAAGTCTATTTTAATCACTTAATATTTTATTTTAAAAGCTTTGTAACAGAGATTTAAAATGTCTATAGATTTTGAATGTGCCAATATTGTGCATAAATATTCAAGATAATGTTGAAATCATGTTACATGGTAATCAAACTTTCTGTTTAGTTATATATGTATTTTATGCAATTATCTCCTATCTATGTTTTCTTGTCGAGCTAAAATTCTTTCTTCAAAATATATTTATGATTTATTATTAATCTTGAGGTTGATATTTAATATTTTAAATGTGTTAATAGTTAAAGGTTTGAAAATAAAATACATACATTTAAAATAACCATTTTCTAGGCCAGACTAAGCAATCATAGATATATCTGACATACTATGATTCCTATGAAAAGCCTATTTGAAGCTAGAATTTGGACTTTTTAAAGGCATCACAAGAAACATCTGCTTTCTGATATTTTCTTGAATTATGGGATTATTCAATATCATAGAGGTGTGCACAGAGTAAAGGCACACAGAGTTCTGGCTCCTGTAACACACTGATGAGCTGATTCTGTATATCGTTACCAGAAAGTTCTCAATGTGGGCAGTGTGTCTTCTGATCCCAAATTCTGAAGGGCTGCATTGAGATACAATGGTCACTCAACAAATGTTTGACAATGTATAAATAAGGAAATTGATGTGGCTATGTTTTAAATATCTAAGCATAAATGTTAATTGGACATTTCTTCTCTGTCAAATTTGATGAATCGTTAAGATTTGGGAACTTATTTTAGGTACTCAGTGACAAAGATGTAGAAGCTTCAGAAAGCAATACATTTACTCAATTAACTCTCTTATATGACATTCACCATCATGATAGGAGAAGGAACCCTTGGTTTGAGTCAAAGAACATTTCTCCATAGAATTCTACTAATAAACTGACAATCCTGATGGAAAATCTTAAAACTATAGACAATATTAGAGTAGATATAGAGACTCTGGAAGTTCAGAATGCAAGTTGAAAAGGCATGCCGGATGGATGACAGACAACTTACCACTCACATAAAACTCTTCTAAAAGTCTCCAGGCTGATTTTGACAATCCATTGTTGACAGGACATCCTCCTCTACCATGCCAAGAGGTTGTTACAATTTGTTTCCAAGATTTCTTAAGTATTTCAGTCTTACTGAAAGCAGTATGTGTTGGGATCTATACACTCTGTGAACCACGTTGTTCTGTGTGTAGTTAGGGTACATACACTGTTTGGAGTGTGTTATTCTGACAACAGTGCGGGTGTTTTCAGTGAGTAAGAACAGCTGCAAATTTAAATATGTGCATGCACAAAGAGTATAACAAGTAGTCCTTCTTACAACTGTTGGGCCAAGTTTTAGAAATGACATTTGTAATGGTATCAAGTTCCTCAAATGCAGATAAAGTTTGTAAAAGAAATAAAGTGAACATGGTAAGTAACTTTTTTGGCAGGAAAATCATAATATGACTTTCAGAGTTTTTTTTTTTAATTGTTTAAAATTCTTGGAGCCAATTTGTGATTTTCAGGGTATATATTACACTACACTTCCCCCTTGAAGATTTAATGCTTCCTCCATCTCCCCTAATTTCATGGCTCTTCATGTACCTTCTGTACTCCTTCGAAGAAAGAAAACCAATTTCCCCTCTTATAGAAATCAGCCGGAGGCTATGATATTCATAGTACAGTTTGGTGCACCTAATACAGAGCTGGGAAGGAGTCAAGAATGCCTCATAATTTCACCATTAGAATATTGCCATTTTACAAATCACGATATCAAATGAAACTACATATTTTCTAGCTCTCTAGAAGCAAATTAAATAGGCAGATAATGTATCAAAATTCACTTCTGTTTTAACAGTGTTTTCTGTGAACTCCAGTTGACTAATCTACCTTCTAAGTGACTATGTAAGTGCTATCAAATAGCCAAGCTGGGAAAAGCACTCACAAAATATAAACTTCTGTTTTAAGGTCATTTTCTGGTTTCTGACTTTGCTTTAGGTGGAGCAGCAGCTGGTTTAGCCCGAAGACCCTCTTAATATAGAGTGAGACGTGTGGTGGTGTCTCATTAGAGTACTGATGCTGATGGAGCCTGGAAGCATTAGGAAAGTTAATGAATGCCCTCTGAGCTGAGCATGCTGGGATGATGGCTTGCTAACAGAGATCTCCCTGGTTTACAACGCAGATAATGTCAACAGTGTCAAATGCTCACAGAAGGAACGCAGGAATCCAGCAAGCCTCACGACTCCACATCATTGCTCAGAATCTGTGCATATTAGGGATGTTAAGCTCTAAGGTTAGTTTGTTTAGAATATTAGCTTAGCTTGTTTTTAGAACATATTTTGTTTTGTAACACACTTCTAAATCAATTCCATGACATAGATTGATATATACTTTATACTTAGGTTGTAGAGGAAATCATTTCCAAAAATACTTTATAACAGTCTTATTTATTATTCTAAATTTTAAATTGTGATCACTCCTGGAAAAGGAAATCCTTTTTTTTTCTCCTAAAAGCATTATTGCCGGTATGAGTTGCTGATCTCATCTGAAACCTGACCTTGCTGTGTCAGGGCAACAAGAGCTCAATGCAGAGTATCTCACAAGACTTCAAAAGTTAAGAGCACTTTGAAGTTGGGTAGTAGCACACTAAAGAAGTGTGTAAATATAATAACCAATATAATTGTTCAGAAAACTTAATTTGTAAATTAAGGCAGATCAATTTAATTCCAATATTCTTAAAGGTCTTCTCAGATATATCACTTCCACATGTAGTTGGAGTTTTCTCCAGTCCTGCCTGGCCCATGGTCAAGACAAATCTCTCTCACCCGCCGATCCTGAAACCACTCAGACCCAAATAAATACACACAGGCTAAGATTGTTTAAAACTGCTCAGCCATTAGCTCAGGCCAACCACTGACTAGCTCTTACACTTAAACTCAGCACATTTCTGCTAATCTATATGTTGCCACATGTTCTGTGGCTTTACCTGTGTACCTGTTACATGCTGCTCCCTGGATGGCAGGCTGCCATCTCCTGACTCAGCCTTCCTCTTCCCAGCATTCTCCTCTCTCTTTGTCCCACCTATATTATATTTCTTGCCTGGCTACTGGCCAATCAGTGTTTTATTTATCAATCAAATCAGAGCAACAACTTCACAGCATACAGAGCGATATCCACGGCATCCACAAGTGAATTTATTTGAACGAGTACAAAAGATTGTATTCGATGGTGTTGTAGTCAGTATTGAGAGAGTGTTCCTGGAGAGTGGCACTATTAGGAGGTATGGCTTTGTTGAAGTAGGTATGGCCTTGTTGGAGGAAATGTGTTACTGTGAGGGTGGGCTTTGAGGTGCCATATATGCTCAAGCCATTCCCACTTCCTGTTGCCTACAGGTCAAGACTTAGCAATCTCAGCTCCTTCTCTAGCACCATGTCTGCCTGCACACCACCATACTCCCGCTGCCATGCTCTCTGCCCTGATGATATGGACTAAACCTCTGAAACTGTAAGCTACCACCTCAATTAAATGTTTTTGTTTATAAGAGTTGTCATGGTCATGGTGTCTCTTCACAGCAATAGAAACTCTAAGACAGAAGTTGGTACCAGGGGCTGGGGTATTGCTATGATAGGCCTGACCATGTATTTGTTTGAAGGAATATGGACACTGGGACTGTGGATTAGGAAAGCAGTTGAACACTTCAGTGCTGCCTAATGGGCTACATTAGTAGGAGCATGGGAGACAGTGGTGCTGAGTATGATTTTAACTGTGAAGGGCTGGCTCAAAAGGTTTTCACGGCAGAAGAATATTAATATGTGGCCTAGAGATTTTTTTTTAAATGATATTTTGATAAAGAATGTGGCTTCTTTTTGCCCTTGTTTCCAACTTGTGCAAAGGAATTATAGACAATCTTGGAGCCAGGTGTGGTGGTGCACCTTTAATCCTAGCAAAGGTTGCTGGATCTCTGAGTTTGAGGCCGGCCTGGTCTGTGGATTTAGTTTCAGGACAGCCAAGTTTAGGCAGTGAGAGAAACCATCACAAACAGAAAGCTGGTGAAGATGTAACTGAAAGATCTCTAAGTATGAGACCAGCCTGGTCTGCAGATCCAGTTTCAGGACAGCCAAGCTACAACAGCTTGCCTATTCTTATTTACCGCTTAAGCTAAGATTAGGCAGTAAAAGAAATCATGGAAAACTGAAAGCTGGTGAAGATGTAACTGAACAAGGGAGCCATCTTCTAGCCTTAGCAAGCAGCAGAATTTGGTAGCTTTGGCCATGCAGTTTTGGCTTTAGAGTCAAGGACAGAGGGAATGGGTTATGGAATATTCCTCCAAGACTAAGGCAAGCCGCTAAGGCAAAGCATATGTCAAGAGTATCCCTTAATGGAGACCTAGAGAGGCCATTGTGTGAAGTTGTAAAGAAGAAGCCTGGATTATCTTGGAGACCCCAATTATGTTAGAGATGCCAGAGTCATAGGATACCTGCTGAGGGAATCTGCTAACAGGGAGTGGAACCAGCCCATGAGAAAAAAGTGTGCTGCAGTCAACAAAGTCAAAAGGAGTTGTAGATCGAAGGGTGCTTTGACATCAGACATGGAGATACAGAGTCTGGAGTTTGCCCAGCTGGTTTCCAGTCTTGCATTGGTCCGGTATTTCCTCATTATGCTGCGTTCCCTATGTTTTGGAGTGGTAATGTGTATCTTGTGATTATATGTTGGAAGTATGTGATCTGTTCTTTGATTTTGATTTTATAGGTGATTGCAGTTAAGAGATTACATGGAACCCAGAAGCGACATGAACTTTGTACTTTAAAACATTATTAAGACTGTGATAAACTATGGGGACTTTTGAAATTGGACTGAATGCATTTTGCTTTATGATATTGTTACAAGCTTTAAAATATCATATAAAATACATGAAGTTATATAAACTCCTTCTAGTTTCTTATATTCAATTTAGCAAAGAAAACTAATATCAATAAAATTCTATCCTACTGAAAGACTCTGTCCACTGGGAAGCAATAACCTTCAAGGTAAGGCTAAGCCTGGTGTGATGGCGCACAACCTGAATCCCAGCACGTGGGAGACTGAGGAAGGGAATCCCTGTGAGTTTGAGACCAACCTGATCTATAATAGTGAGGCCCTGTCTCAAAAAATAAACAAAGAAACAAAAACAAAAACAGAAAAACAAAATTTCCTGTCTGTTTCTGGCCTGGTGAGAAAATAAAATTTCTGGCCTGATGAGAAAATAAAATTGACACGAGCGTACTAATAGGAAAAAGGTACATGAATTTATTTAGTATTTTCATACATTCACAAGGAAGTTTTCACAGGCTGTCAGGCCCCAAAGATCTGTCTGCCTTTTTGTAAAAAGACAAAATGTTTTGGAATGGGACTGTGATAAGACGAAGGGGCCTGGTCTGAGGGCAGCAAACTGTAGAATCAGGATTAGGAAACTCACAGGGAAACAAATGGAAGACCAGAGCCCCTTCCTCCACGGTTCCCTGTGCGTTTCTCAATTCCAAACAATCGATGCCCCCGAGGTATAGTTTTACCTCTTCCTAGTCTAATTTATTTTTCAGTATCAAGGGATGAAGACTGTTTCTTCTTGAACTTCACCTTGTTTGTTACCTGAGTTGCAACTTGTAAACTATTATGGGGAAATCGTTAAGAGTACAAAACTAAAATAGGAATTCTTTTCTGTTTAGTTTTTTCCTCAAGGAAAAGTCATGTTATCAGTGCAATTACATTCCAACAATACTTTGCCATTATGGTTAGTACCATAGTAAAATACAAAGAGTTATAGATCTTCTTTTTCATATTGCCTCCCCACCATGAAATATATAATCTGTGGACTTCATAACAAAGACACTGCTCATTATCCTCCTGTTTGATTACCGGAATCTCAAATTCCTTGCTCACTGTTGGCGCTGGACAGATATTGTTGAATGAATGAATTTGAATGACTTGTCACATTTTTAGAAATAGTTAAAATTCTTGGGTGTTTCATGTGCTTTGTGCTTGTGCTGAGAATTATAGGTGATTTCTGACTTACAGTTTAGAGTCTTCAGCAAAATAGACGTGTCGAGGGCTCTGTGAGAAATGGCTTCCATCACGGTCTTGCACAATCCACTGTTTTGTGAGAAATGTTGTGGTCACTGCTTTCACCCAGTTGACACTATCAAAATGTCCAATCAAAGTGTGTCTTCAGTGTCTGGATCCTACACATTAGCCTTTCTTCTTCATAGTGTCCTGTTGCCTTTCATAATAATGCTGCCTTTTGGTAAATATATCCTAGCACCATTTTCTAAGAGGTCAGATATGTCTAGGCCTCTGAAATTCATACAGCTTCTTATAAGCACGTTCTACTTCAAAATTCCAAGAAAATCAGGAATTTGGTGTTTCAAGATACAACCAAAAACTCGTCTTTGAATGACATCAAGAGTGAACTAAGCCAGTGCGGAGGTAGGTACGGTAAAGAGCAGTTTCAGTTAAAAATGGCTTTTTCAAATAAACCAGACACTTTACCCAGTGGTGTGTGGTTTCACTCAGTTTATAAGGCATAGTTTTATTTCATCAGACGTGCATTTGTCCATCAATGACAGGGTTTTGTCACTGCAACGCTTCCAGGGGATTTACTTGATCCTATTTAGGAACTATTTTATTAATTTAAAGCCAGGCTGGGTTATATCCCATTTCTGACCAAAATGATGAGTATCACACTACTAGATAAATTTTTGCAGAAATAAAAGGTTGTTAAGTTGCTATCTAAAAGTATACTCATATATGTTACAATGGTTTATTGTTTTACTTGAATGGCAATGTTCAAATTATATGGAAAAGTAATCTTAAAACTTGGCCTAGCAAAATCCTGCAGCTAAACACCAGGCATTATTAACAGCTGAAGAATATCCACTCAGATAACTCTCTAAAAATATTAATAAATAAGTAATAAATAAATAGTAGAGTTCACTTGTGTTTTACACAAATTCTCATTGTCTTTCCAATACACTATCATACTCCAAAGCATAAGATGGAAATATATGAACTAAATACATAGCCATTGGGGTAAGACTGAAAGCCTGAACAATACTGCAAGTGTAGGAAAACAATTCCTCTTATATCTCTTGTGATAGCAGCATGGGCAGCCTTTTGTTCTGGAATATTTTTCATGCGTGCATAGTGAATAGCTTTGAGAGGCAGAGAGTGTATTTCTTTCTGCATCAGTGGGGAAGTTTGGTGCCTAAATGATTTGAGAAACAAAACGTGGGAGGTGGTTCCATGGCTCAAGCAGCTGCTGCACAAGCGTGAGGACCTGAGTTCAGATCCCCAGAACCCATGTAAAATCTGTAACCCCAGGGCTGGGGTGGGGTGCAGAGACAGGCGAATCACAGTAGCTTGCTAACCAACCAGTCTAGATGGAACGGTGAGCTCCAGGTTTAATGAGAGACCCAGTTTCAATTCTTAAGGTAGATTAACAAAGGAATGTACCTACTGTCAACCTCTGAGGGTAAATATACCTGTACACACGTACAGCAATCACATACATACATACACACAGGAGAGAGAGAGAGACAGAGAGAGAGAGACAGAGAGAGAGAGACAGAGAGAGAGACAGAGAGAGAGAGACAGAGAGACAGAGAGAGACAGAGAGACAGAGAGACAGAGATAGAGAGATAGAGACAGAGAGAGACAGAGACAGAGACAGACAGATATAGAGATGGAGAGAAAGACAGAGAGAGAAACAACATAGCCCTCTAGAGGAAACTTTGTACAACTATAAAAAATTTGGTTTTCCTAAGCTTGGGGAACTCTAGTTGTAACACAAATCCACTGCCTACCCAGCATATACTTGACCAATGTGTCATGGGACTCTGAGGGCTAGAGAAACTGACATGAAGACAAAGTTCATGTTTCCTACTGTGTTCTAAACAATAGAAACCTTTGTCTCTGACCCAGGACACCTGTGTCTTTTATCAGCATTCAGAAAACTTTGGTTGGCTTAACTTGTTACCTTACAGGTAGTGTGAAATCTCATAGCCCCCAGGATTCTTGACAGAAATGTCTCTATGGTTTCCCCTATCATGATCTTGACGCCCCTTGCTCCTATAATCCCTCCTCCCTCTCTTCAACTGAACTCCAGGAGCTTGGCCAAGTGCTTGGCTGTGGATCTCTGCATCTGCTTCCATCAGTCACTGGATGTAGGTTCTCCGATGATAATTTGGTTGGTCACAATTAGATGCAAAGCAAAAGATAACCAGGCTACAATCCACAACCCAAGAGAAGCTAGGTAAAGAATAGGACCCTAAGAGGGTTGTGCTTGGATTGCCCCAGGAAGGGGAAATACCTAAGTCCTCCTGGGTAAACTGGGAGTGGAGGTAGAAGGGAGGGGATGTGGGGTGGGAACATGAGGAAAACAGGTGGCAGAGTTGGGGGTGGGATGGAGAGGGAGAGCAATGAAAGAGAGCTCTTGACAGATGGAGCCATTAGGGGGTTAGGGAGGAACCTGGTGCTAGGGAAATCCCCAGGAACCCACAAGGATAACCCCAGCCAAGACTCCTAGCAATGATGGAGAGGGGACCTGAAACCCTCCCTCCCTTAAGGAGCTTTAGTCATTGTAGGAACAAGACAGGCAGCGAATGCCTTAGGACAGTGGTCTCAGCCTTCCTAATTCTGCAATCCTTTAATACAGTTCCTCATGTTGTGGTGACCCCCAACTGTAAAATTATTTTGTTGCTACTTCATAGCTATAATTTTGCTGCTGTTATTAACCATCATGTGAATATCTGATGTGTAGGGGATCTGATATGTGACCCCTGTGAAAGGGTCTACCAAAGGAGTTGTGGCCCAGAGGTTGAGAACTGCTGCTTAAGAGCAGTCTCTATGGACCAGCCTCTCTCAGTCTTATTCTTGGTCTGTTAAAGAATGTCAGAATGCAATACAGCCACAAAAGAGAAGACATATCAAATAGAAAAGCAATGACACATAAGCACTGGCATTGTTCTGTGCCTTATGGCAAAAGGAAGCCTTATGCCTACCTTGAGAAACTAGGAATGTCAGCCACAGTTCTAAATTACCACCGTCCTCTAGATTTCTTGAGCTTTATGCATCCAGGAGTCCATTACCCACAACCACTTTCCAATGCAGCCACCTGTGTTCAAAGACACACTGCTTGTTTGAACTGTTCTAAACCAGATACATAAAGGCATATCGTTGAAAGCATGTCTTTAAATCATTCCTTACATTTCTGTCAGCAATTTTAAGTGGAAGTATGAG
>CABHPH010156182.1:0-17147 GCA_902168325.1 Peromyscus nudipes
TCTAGATGTGATCAAGGATAGAACAGCCTCAGTAGATAAAACAAAAAGTTTAGCAGAGACCAGAAAACAAGTATTTTGACTAACTTCTATAAGTGATCAGAGACCAAAGTTAAAAATATAAACAAATGGCATTGAAACTGAAGTTTTAGTAGACACAGGAGCAGATATACACAGGAGCAGATATAACAATAATTTCACCAAACTCTTGGCATCTAGATACGACTTTTCAATAGGTAAATGTTCATCTTTTAGGGATTGGAACTTTATCCCAGTTTAAACAGAGTCCATGAGTTGAGAGTACAGAGCCAGAAGGATGACAGATAGAAAAGTTAAAGTCATATGTAGCTAGAGAGTTTTCTTTCCGGGTCCCGCCAAGCCCCGGTAGTCCAACAGCCCACTTATAAAATAGCACACAGATGCTTATATTATTTAAACTGTTTGGCCTAATGGCTCAGGCTTCTTGTTATCTGTTCTTATATCTTAAATTAACCCATTTCTATCAATCTATACTTTGCCATGTGGCTCGTGGCTTAGCAGTAACTTACATCTTCCTTGTCATGGCAGCAGCTGGCAGTATCTCTCCCGTCTGCCTTCCTGTTTTCTCAATTCTCCTCTCTGTTAGTCCCACCTATACTTACTGCCTGGCTACTGGCCAATCAGTGTTTTATTTATTAACCAACCAGAGCAACACATTTGACATACAGAACATCCCACAGCAGTCATATGTGGCTAATATAGCTATGAATTTATCATGATGTGTTTTGTTGCAACAATGGAAACACATATTAACATTCCTCCAATCTCAGAATCAAACACTGAAATAAAGAATACTTCTGAGAAAAATATTAAAAGGTATTAGCAAGAGGAGTCAGAAACTATTCAGGTTTTATATAAGCAGGGCACAACAGCTGTTGGTCTTTCAAAGGTACCAACAGCCCTACCTTTAAAATAGTTAAATGACAACTCTGTGTGGGTGGCACGATATCCTTTGACATCAGAAAAATTACTAGCACTAGAAAGGCTGGTACATGAACAGCTAAATGCTCAACATATTGAAGAATCAATCAGTCTTTGGATTTCTTCTCTATTTGTTATTAAAAAAAAGAAATCTGAAAAATGGAGAATGGTAACAGATCTGAGAGCTATACATGTGGTTACTGAGCCAATGGGTTCTCTATAGTCTGGAATTCCCTTGCCATCCTTATTGCTGAAAGGAGAGTGTATTATAGTATTGATTTAAAAGACTGCCTTTTCAACTTGCTTTGTTGAGGATTACAAATCACTCCTGAAGAACTATAAAGAAGAGATGCTATTAATTATTTACTATATAAGGTAAGTTTACCGAAAATTCAACCACAGAAAATACAAATCAGGAGAGATCAATGACAAACTCTTAATGATTTCCAAAATTTGTTGGGAGATCATAACTAGGTATGTCCCAGAAATGAATTAAATATTCAAGAGCTATGTAATTTATTAAGATATGAGGTTAGTAGTTAATCTATAATAATCAAACTGGTAGTCACAGTAGGTATGTGTTGCTGGATCATAACAGCTCTCTTGGGGGAGGGGTGAGAAGGTGCTAAGTCAATGACACAGACACCAGGAGTCAGTTGAAGGCAAACAGCAGACACATTTATTCAATAATGGGAAAGGCCTTATATACCCTCCTCCCAGCACCCAAGATATGTCCCAATCTGGTGGCATTGCTGCATGGTCATCATTGGCTGGGCATGATCAGGAACTCTGACAGTGCCTGTTGCTAGGCCCTCAGGTAGATGCCAGGTTGGCTCATAAGGAAGTCTCTTATATGTATGCCTTGACAACTGATTTGAGCCAATTTGCTTGATCCTATGGGCTTGTCCTACTACAAGTATGTCTCAACAATAAACAGGAATATTTTAGACAGATGGTATTCAAATACATAAAGAATATGGCATTTAAAATATCTTCTTAACCTAAGGCTTTTCATGACAAGACACATCTGCTCCTAGTAGCACCATTTTACTTTATAAAAGGATAATGGGCATTGAAGAAACTCCATTTGGAGTTTGCTTTCAATGTGGCAAATCTAGCCATTTGTGCAAGAATCTGCTGTGCCATGACTGCTGGTAGTATGCTGTATGAACTAGACATACAGGACCCATAGGAAAATGATTGTTGAACTTTGCCAAAACAAGACAAGACAATCCTTCAAAATTCTAGCTTCATAGAAGAGTCTGCCAGATACTCTAGGCCTGTAGGCTGAATATGGATGCTCCAGTGTTGCAGAGGAGTTTTGGGTGACTGTCCAGGCAGCCAAAGTCTCAGTTATTAGGTAATATTATATGCTTCTGACCAACTACACAGAGATGTATTTTAGATAGATAGATGTTCTTTCTATAGTTTCATAAGTTGCTTGCTCTGTACTTTGTTTACTCAGGTAATAGTTTATATATTTTCAGGCCTCTGATGGGGTTCAAAGACTAAATAGTTAGTTTTACAGTTTTCTTAGTTACCAAATTCAGAAAAGAAACCTACAAAAGAGATGTAAAATGTATAAGGTTGAGAAACATAAAAACTTCAGTTGTTTATCTAAGAGAGTATTTTAAGGTCTAAAAAGATATTCTTAGATTGATAATAAAAGCTATGATAGAAAGCGGTTTAGGTATAAAACTTTAGTCTCACAAAACAGGATAGTTAATAAAGTATTTTCTCTGAATTTGTCCAATAAAAAAGGACTGAACACTGTGAATGTAATTCTTACTTGATAATTGTTCTTATTGTATATATTTTTACTGTGCTAGAGTTAAAACCTTTCCTTTTTATGAGATGCTGGTAAAAAAACAAAAGTTAGTTGCTCCTCAACCTCTCTGAGTTAGCAAGTTTTCAATCCAGCCTCTGACTCTTGAGTCTTATATTTTTAACATATTTGAAAATTTCATAATTAACTTTCTATTTATTATATAACATTTTTAGTATGAGTTTTAATAGTAATAATTATGTCTTAATATATTTTGTATGCATTTCATATTGCACAGAAACTTATGATCAAGAAATTTTAGTTTATTTACTTTATATTGTTTATTAAAAGGAGCTATATTTCTGAGTTTACAATGTATTTTAGGAGGGACTGAGAAGATGGCTCAACTGTTAACAGCAATTGGTGCTCCTGCAGCAGACTCAGGTTCAGTACCAACACCTACAGAGTGGCTCACAACCATCTGTAACTGCAGTTCTAAGGAAATGATGCCCTCCTTTGATTTCTGTGAGCACCAGCCACACATGAGGTGAACATACACAGATCCAGGCAAATACAAGTACACAAAGTAAAATAAATAAATCTACATTTATAATATAAAATTAATATGTGAACTAATATATATAGTTATACATATATAATATGCTTACATAATTTTAATGACTTCTGATAGTTAATTTCATTAATCTTCAAAAATATTCTCTGATAAATTATTTTTATATTTTTTCATTGGAAAATCTGTAGCACAATGTAGTTATAGGTGTTGTTAATAACTCCCCAGATATTAAGTGAAATAATTGAAGTTGACAACATAGTACTTTTATTGACTAAATAATTTATACTCTGACTTATGCTATTGTTACTTTAAATTATGTGTATTATTATTTATTAATAAAACTTGTATAAACTCTAAAGATAAAAAATGTGAGCAAATGGATAAGGGTAAGGATTTTTTTTTTTCCTTTCTTTTCCTCTTTTTTTTTCTTTTGTAAAGTGAGAAAGAAAAAGAAAGTTCCCAGAACTCACATGGTTACTCAAAGATGTTTGTAATTCTGTTCCAAGGGATACAATGTTCTGGTCTGGTCTCTGTACACATGATGCTCATTTATATAATGCAGTTAAAACTCAAAGACAAATTTAAAGAAAGAATGAAAGAAAAGAAGGAAAATAAGGAAAACTTTTACCAAGAAGAAACTTCACTGGACTATTGGCCTCATCCAAGTATTTCCCCTTGGGTGTTAGAATACTTCAGTAATGACTACTTAGTTCTCTGAGTTCTATGTGAATGTCATCTTTAATACTCAAATTCATTAATAAAACCATAATTTAGTGTATAGAAAGAAATGTAAGCAGGCAATAATCGCTTTTCACATATGACCTCATCAATGAGTTTACAGCCTTCTCTAAAGCAAACAGTAGCTTTTTTTTCCATGTTCAGTATTTAAAATGTTGTTACCCACCTTCATTTCCTCACTTTGATGGTAGGTTATAGCATTAAAGCTATGTTCACTTAAATCTATGTGAGTAATTTTCTTTCAACAATAGAAGACATTCAAACATCTGGATATATCTGATAAGCCAATTTTGTGTACAGAAAGACTACAGTGCCCTTAGAGAGATCCTTTGAAGCTTGTGACATTTACTGATAACAGATCTACTGACCTTCTCTTTAGAGGAACTTATTGACTCTTTAGAGTACCTGTTTTGTTCTGTCACTGAAAGGCTCTGTTTGGTTGAACTTTTCTGGTAATACTTACTGTCCATTTCTCAAAGCTCCTGCCCCTACTCCATGGGGAATATTGATCTGTTTTCTGTTGCTACAACTTATCATTTTAAGAAATTTATATAACATAATCATATTCTGATTACATACAGTGTCAACATATCCTTTATTATATCAGAATCTAATTTTGTAAGGTGCTGCCATTGGGGAACCTAGACTGTATAAATGGGTGTCTGGAAACTTTTTATAGTATAAATGAATCCAAAGTTAAACAGAATAAGAAGTGCATTTATAAGAATCAATATGAAAGGATGCAAGACGACTAACAGAGGTATGTTTTAAGGAATAGAAAAGAATGCCATAAAGAACATTCTTGTGTAAGTGGGCACAAATGAAGTATAATTAAATTAAAACATAATAGACAGACGGCTTAGTGTTTAAGGAAACTTGCTGTTCTTCCAGATGATCAGGTTTGATTCCCAGCATCCATATAGTGGCTCACAACTTCCTGTACCTCTGGTTCAAGGGGATCCAGTGCCCTTTTATGTCGTCTAAGGGCACAAACCATTCATTGGTTATACAGACATATATTCAAACAAAACTCCCCCACACATAAAGTTAAATATTACATATATATGTACACACACACACACACATATAAATAAATAGTTATGTTAACACCACTACATGATAAATAAAGAATGTGTTAAAGCATTTTACATTAGAACAATATCAGCTGCTGTATCACACCTGAGAGGCTGAGAACCTGGCATATGTTTGTCATTGATGCTGAATGGTCCAGAGTAGTCACACAGTGGTTATCTCATACTGGAGGGTTATACAGTAGCTGTTCAGTCCAAGATGCCAGGTACCTCAACAGTTCCAGTCTGGGACAAAAAATGTGGAGGATTTCTGGGTAGCCACTGGTCCTAGTCAGTGTTAGGAGCCCAAAAGCATAATATCAGATATCATTGAAGAAATCCACAGCCACAGCAACAAGGCAATCAACTTGGCAGGAATAGGGGAAACTGGGCTGTCAAGAAGGGAGGTAAAATGAGAAATCCTTCTATGCCTTTTCTTGTCTGAATTGACAGCAGAATCTGCTGCCCAGACTGGGGGTGAGTCCCCCCCCCACCACATCAATTAAGATAATCAGGACAATTATTTAGTTGAGATTCCCTAGTTGGCTGATTCTAATTTTTGTCAGGCTGACATGAAAACCAATGTTTTAGTGGTTATGTCTAATTTTAGTGATTATAACTATAAATATCTATGTTAAAGATTTGTGATTAGATAATTTTTATCTCTTTTGGGTTAACGTCAATGAAAATGTTGACTGCATTGAAAAGCAGCCATATGTTTAGTTATGGCACTAAACTTCCAAAATGTCTTTGAGAGTGCTTTTTTCACATTTTTTTCGACAAACATATATACAGGGTAGTTTTGAATGAACATTTAAGAGCAAGGTACTTGACCCCTCTATGTGTATGTATATGCAGAAGAAACTGTGAAAGTAACATTCTTCTGGGTTAATACCAAAAAGCATAATAGCAACATCTGAAGTGAATAAAGAGACCTCAGTCGTCAAATGGACACATCAACTATGGTACATTCAGAAAATGGAACATTATTGAACATTCAAAACAAATGAACCAATCTGGAAAATGCTGTCAAAAGATTTCATTGCACATGGGAAGTAGTACAATCTGAGCAAGCTGTGCAGTACTAACCTAACTATGTGATACCCTGGAGAAAAGGATTACATTAAAAGAAAATGTCATTGTTCCCATGGTATTGAGGGAAGGGAAGAATGAGCATATAGAGTAAGAAATTATTTTATGGAAAGGATGCTAAGATATATGCTACCAAATTGGAGGATGCCAGTCATTACACATTGTCAAAATCCATGCATGGATTTTGTGCATGGTATGAATGGTGATGCCAAATGCATATCAGGTAGTTAGGTGAGTGATGCTGTCAATGTAAATTCATGTTTTATATGAACTGTCTCATTCTTGCCAAGAACCAGCAATGGAAAATCTGTGGGTGGTGGTAGAGAGTGCATGACATCTCTCTGTGCTATTCCAACAATTCTGCTATGGACTTAAAGATTTCATGCTCTTAGATGCTTTAATAGTTATGTTATAGCTTGTACAATGCTTTAGCAAATCTGAGCTCCCTTTATTAATAATTAATTGATTAAATAATGTTAAAATGTAATAATTAAATTATATATGCTTTAGCAGTTGGATAAAAGAAGCTTAAATAAAGTTTTATTGATGTCTATGTTTTATCTAATTATATGGAAATAAATAGACGGATATGACTTTTCTACATGAGGTAAAAAAAACCTGCATTTCTCTAAGGCAGATTGGGAAGAAAAGTCCTGTATTTATCTGTAGCAAATTAATAAGAAAAAATACATTTCATAGAAAGATTACTCTATTTAATTCAGCTATATAAAATGTCTTAAAGAGGTTAGACCCTGTCAGTCATTGTAGAAGAATAATATTATTAATTTCCAAATTTTATTTTCTCTACTTCCTTTTAGGAGTCTAAATACTAGTCAGATCCTTGGCTTCACATGCATTAGTGTGGCTCAACTGTTAATCCAGTTAAGTGTGGGAAGCCTTCCCATCTATACTAAAAGCTTGTTCTCAATTACATACTGAATTAAATGAGAGATAAGAAGATTCTGAGAGCTTATTTATAGTTTCACTGCTGAGAAAAATTAAAAATCTGTAAAATCCACATTAATCATTTAGTTTCAGCACATAAATGTAAATGGCTTGTGACTGAAATACACTTCAGACTGTAATAATAATTACTCCCAAATGCAGTGTAAGCTTCATTATATCCATGTTTAATACAAAGAGGAAACACAAGGGACCTGAAGAAATCTTCACAAATAAGAGGATTATAGTACTTAATCAGCACAAAATGGTCACCATAAAGCTTTATCAAGAAACATTTTTTTGAAAATGAAAAACAGTCTGGAGTAATATGGTTCTGAAAAGAAAATCTCATTTTCAAGTTGACATTTACCTCCATTATATGGAACAAATTTCTATGTGACTCCTTTTCATGTTCTTTTTCTATGCATGATAAATTGGCAAGGAAAGACAAATAATGAAGTGACTGAAGATATGAATGTCATTCAATATCTTTGTTTATGACAAAAGCATTTATAAAGGCAAGTGATTTTATTTCAATTTCCAATTTGCAATTATTCATGCTCATATTTAGCAGCTTTTAAGAGTTGTCTTATGTAAATAGCCATGTTCTCAGAGGAGAAGGGGAACATCATCTTGTTGGCAATGAGGAAAGTATCTTTGATTCTCTATAGAGTAAATCAGAAAGTATGCCAGATTTAGTAAAAAGCTAGAAGAAGTGAATTTTGGGATTTGTGAATTGTGTGTGCATTATTAGATAATACAGGTTAACCATTATGCTATGTTTGCTTAATTTATAAGACAACTCACACAATACAAGTACTAAAAGAATACAATGCTTATATCATCATTTTAGATGATTTTTCTAAGAATATTCAATTTTAATTCTTAAACTCTTCTTATAGTAGAGTACTTATATTCCTTTTTAATACATATAATTTAAAAGAAACATAAATTATCAATCACTTACCCATTGTTTTGTAGATATTTAAACAAAATGCATACTGCATAGACTTAACACATCAATGATTTCTCACAGAAAGCACCTAAATATATACATTTTAATGAATCATTCACATGACTACCCAGACATGAGCTGAACAAGGACAACAACAATAGACATGCCAAAATGGAATGCAAAAGGCCAACAAGGCCTCAACCTATACAAAGAACTACAGGCAACCAAGGGGTCCTGAGAGTGGGAGAAAGAGTCTTCCTTAGGAAAGAACACATTCATTGGTTATCCAATGCTGAATGGTCAGTCCTAAAAATATATACATACAAGTAATATTATACTGAATGAGGTTATATTTATGAATATTTATGTAGGCATATATATATATCTCAATAACAATTAAAGAATAAAAGACCATAAATTTATAAGAGAGTAAAGACAAATATGTGGGAGGATTTAAAGAGAAGAAAGAGAAGAGGGAGATACTATCATATTATAACCTCAAAAAATTAATATTAAAAATAATGATAATAATAATAATATTTCAGAATCACATATAATTGTAGGTGTCATGTCAAGGAAACTAATAAAGCCTGAGAGACCAGCTCTCAGAACTGCTCCAGGATTGTAAATAAAATGCCTTCAGAGTAGGTTGACTTAGGAAACTTTTTATCTGAAGGACTTCAGAAATTAATTTCTAGCCAGGCAGTGGTGGTGCATGCCTTTAATCCCAGCACTTGGGAGGCAGAGGCAGGTAGATCTCTGTGAGGCCAGTCTAGTCTACAAAGCGAGTTCCAGGACAAGCATCAAAAACTATACAGAGAAACCATGTCTCAAAAAACCAAAAAAAGGGAAAGAAATAAGTTTCTACCTATCTGAGGGAATAAGACTCACACATGTTTTGACCAGATCATTCACTTTATTTTCTTTCCAGTTCCAATTCTCCTCTCCTCCTTGTTCTGCCTCTTCCTATATACATCTCATGGAAAGCAATAAGAAGTTACATCTGAGTAGCGTGAGTAACCATGGCAATGCATGGCTGCAAGGTTCCTGGTGTAGCAGCTATAACCTGAGGCCGGGGCACAGTGCCCAGTGAGACAAGCTGCTGAGGAATGAGGAATTTGTGAAAGGAGTAATAGTTGGTCTGTGTATCAGCCAGACTTAACAAGAGAGATTGGCATAGTATTTTAGGTTGCCTTGTGCTTAGTAACTTTGGTTTAAACACCTGCAATACTGTCCTTGTGCGTTATCTGTAGTTTTAACTTATGATCCATTTACAGAGACTTTCAGTTTAGTTTGAATTCGCTCTGAGGTTATGAATAACCTAATTGTACATAAATTATCTTAGACTGGGGAGGAACTGCTGTTTTCTTATGTTAGTCTGAGTTAAAGAAACTAAACAGGCTTCTAAGTGTCTTACAGTCCCCGTGGAACAATAGATCTAGTTATGAAGGATATCCTAGTGTATTTCTATTCCTCAAAATTATATCGCTTAATGAAAAGTCATCTTCCTGGCCATCCACAGATATATGGGCCCATAATATTGAGACGTAATCGTGAGATTACATATACACATCACATGAGATTTCACATTACAGTGTAGGTATTAGGGAGATACAACAGATGTTTTTGAACATGTGAAGTTATAGACATAAGCAACTGTTTTCAGAATCTGTATTCCTGTAAGCCTTGCCTGATGGGGTTCTTCCATGAGAGAATCATTTATCTGGTGGGTTGACGTCTGAATCATCAATTGCCATCTGTAGTATTTATGTCGTGGCCCGTGACAACTCATGCCAGGAAATGAACCAAAGTACTTACCCTTGTCATATAATCAAGAGCAAGCCCAATTTTGAATTCTGCACTTCACTCTCTGTGTTTTCCAATGTCCTCTGTTTATTTGTTACATGAGTCTGCATCTGTGCTTGCCTGAAGGCTGTCTTGTCCTGTGAATCTGTCTGTCCATGTGTGTGTTCCCACCAAAAGGGCTTTGCTCTCTCTTTTACTCAACACCAGAGAAATCATCACCTGGAAAAGGAATGAGGAATATTTTACAGAAATAGCAGCATTTTAGAAGAAAACAAGTCACTGACTCCAAGTGACCCACACAACAAACAGCACTACAAACATCATTAATTATCAAGCAATATCTCTAAACTGTGTTAAATATTTGTAGTGGATTTTATAAGATTGTTTTCAACCTCTGTTTTTGGTTTTCAGCATCTGATTATCACAACACTCACACAAGTATGCATGTGTCACTCTTGGGCCATGGATAGAAACATAATTCAAGATTACAGCTGTGCATTATCTTAACTTGCAAGCATTGATCACAAGGGAAATCCAAAGCAAGTAAGGTTGGTTGTTACATTGTTCTTTTTAAAGCAAGTTAAACAAACAGACTGATACATAGTAGAATACCAGTCTTAGGTCTTAAGTGACCTCAAGATATATTATTAACTCTGCCTGAGAAGTCCAGCAAAAGTTCTAATCTCTTGGAATATAAGAGATATTTTTCATCATAATACATCACCACACCATACAATTCAGTTTTAAAAAATGTTGTTTACTCTGTCTGCAGTCAGGGTTTGGGGTAATGTTTAACTTCTTTATTACATGTCCCATTAAAATGCAATATCCATATGGCTGCTCAGTAAGTTACAAAATAATAAGCAAAAACATTTAGATAACTCAGAATACATTTGTTACAGAACTATGTGATTTATAAGACATAAGAGTAGCATATTGGTAATTCACATAGAATCCAGATATAATTTTTTTTGAATAAAATAATTGGAATTTAAAATTATTGGATAATTACAAGAATAAAATTTTTAGGCAATGTTCCAACAGAATGCATGCTTAGACACTAAATTTGCCTTTATATGCAAATAAAAATGTATCTGCATCTATATAATAACTAGTGAATGATTTTAGGACTTTTGGTTAATGAAAAATAACTGAAATATATTATACCAGGGATATTGGGGAAAAACAACAACTTTAATTGTTTTCTTAGAATGTCATTTCTTTCCTAACTTACTCTAAGTAACTAAAATACCTCCCACAATCATTATGCTATAGCTTTCAAGGAAAGTGTGTGTGTTTTTCTGTATATATTGCAATAGATATTGTGCAAGAATAAAATATTCAAAAGAATTCATAGAGGAAATGAAGATGCAAAATCATCTCTTGGTTGATTCATCATGTTATATGCAGAAACATCTAAGTAGTCCTCAGCTTTCAGAAGTGAAATTTAAACCCACTAGAGTTTCTCATTATAAAATTAGCACAAACATTTTAATTATTTTACCTATTAATAATAGACTATTTTAAAAAATAAAGCAGCTCTATTAGCAACAGCATAAAATACTACTTAAAAGTGTAGCCAAGGAGAGAATATACACCGAAAATCACAAAATTTGACTATGACATATAGGGACTAAACTCAGATCTGAAAATTATAAAATATTTGTGAAAGTAATTGAAACTATACAAGTAAAGAGACAAATAAGCAGTGTTCTTTGGTTAGAAGAATAAATATTGTGAAAATCTCTGTATTGCCCAAAGTGATCACTAGACTCTCTGCAATCCCTGTCAAAGTACCAATAACATTCCTCAGGGAAGTAAAAAGACATCGAAAGAATCACGCCGGGCGTTGGTGGCGCACGCCTTTAATCCCAGCACTCGGGAGGCAGAGGCAGGAGGATCTCTGTGAGTTCAAGGCCAGCCTGGGCTACCAAGTGAGCTCCAGGAAAGGTGCAAAGCTACACAGAGAAACCCTGTCTCGAAAAAACCAAAAAAAAAAAAAAAGAATCACATGGATCTAAATGCTAAAAGATGAAGATTTACCAAACAATTATCAAAAAGAATAAAGCTAAAATCATTGTATTTCCTGGTTTTTAAAGGAATAATAGGAAGTTATTGTGTTCAAAAGAACATGGTACGGGCATGAAATTTGACTGAAGCTCAAAAGTTAAAGAACACATCTCCATGCAATTGATTCTGACGAAGGTACCAAGAACAACACTGAGCTGAAGTAACAGATTTTTCTTCAATCAGTCCTATTTGGACATCTAAGTAATGTATAAAATTGAAGTTAGACATTTACTTCATACCACACACAAAAAATTCCTCCAAATTGATGAAGGTCTTAAACTCAAGAATTGTTAATACATGGACCTGTTAGAGAAAACAGAATGTTCTTGGCATTGGTCGAGGAAATGGTTTCATGTCTATGACTCTAAAAGAGTAACACAAATAAAAATAGACATGAGTATGCCTGAACTAGAGATGTTCTTGACCGAAAAACACAAGAAAATGAAGAAACAATGAGTGGATTTGGAAAAGATATCTGCAAACCAAGCGTCTACTAAGGAGTTTGTCAGAACACAGGCTGGCCCTTAAAAGACAGTGTTCAGATTTTTGTTTTGTTTTGTTTTAAGTTTTTTTTTTTTAATTTTTACTTTTTATTGTGTTTTTGTCTGTGTGTATGTCTGTGTGAGGGTGTTGAATCCTGGAGTTACAGACAGTTGTGAGCTGCCATGTGGGTGCTGGGACTTGAACCCGGGTCCTATGGAAGAGCAGTCAGTTCTCTTAACCGCTGAGCCACCTCTCCAGCCCCCCAGTGTTCAGTTTTAAAGGGGCAAATTCCACAGCCAGAAGAGACCAGGACCCACCTCTATGTTGATCCTTCAGGGACAAACAGTTAAGAAGACATCTGTGCTGTGGCCTAATAGCAGCTCCTGAATTATGTTCCTAACCAGTACCTGGATCCTCCATGGTCTTTGTCAGTGTTGCTATGATAAACTAAATCACATGATGTGAAACTTCTCATCAACCCCAAAATGTTATAAAAAGTCAGCCTTTCCAATTGTACAGTGGTAGGGAGTTCCTGAGGGAAGTATTCTGAAGGCTTCTCTTTAAAGAGTATCCTCTGAGTTCTTCATCCTGATGCTAGTCTTCCCTTTCATGGTGGCTACCTTTATCCCTCTCTCCATACATTTCTCTTTCTCATTCTTTTTTTAAAAATATCTTTTATTATTTAATGCTATTCTAAAATTTATAGATAGATAGATATATAGATAGATAGATAATTCTCTTCTTTCTCAGTCCTTCTAGATCCTCTACTCTTTCCTAAGCACCCAATTTTATTTAACATAAAACAAGTAAAAACCCGATACAACAACCAAGCCACTCAAAACCAAGAAAACAAAATAAAACCAAACCCATAAGAAAATAAAACAAAACATCAATCTGTATCTGTAACCAAATAAAAGCACACACACAAAAAAAAAAATCCATGGAGCCCAATTATCTGTTTGTCGAGTTCTCCTGAATAGGTCTGTCTTGTAGTGGTTGATATACCCCAATGTCACTCTATGGGAAAAAACTTACTTTCCCTCTCCCAGGAGGTATAAGTGACAGTTCAGTTGTTACTTTTACGCTGGTGACTAGCTTTTCATTCATTCATTCATTAATTCATTCATTCATTCATTTGTTTAAAATATGCAAAATATAATAAGATAAAACAAAAAAAATACCATATCAAAGTTAGACAAGACAAGCTAACAAAAGGAAAAGAGCCCAAGAGAAGGCACAAGAATCAGAGACCCACTTGTTTGCATACTCAGGGATCCCATTAAAACATTAAACTGGAATCCATAATATGTGTGCAGAGGATCTTGTTCAGACCTGTACAGGCCCTGTGCATGTGGCTTTCGTCTCTTTGAGTTCATAGGAGCTCTGCTTGTGTTGATTTAGAGGTCCCTGTTTTCTTGGTGTCCTCTATCTTCTCTGTCTCTTACACTCTTTATGCCTTCTCTTCTGCAGGGTGCCCTGAACTCTGAGGGGAGGTATTTGGTAGAGACATCCCATTTTGTGCTGAGTGTTCCAAGTTCTACTTGTTTCTTTTATTCGGACCAGTATTAACCAGTTTTACTCTTGGTCTCTGGGCTGTCTGGTCTCAGGTTCTTGGTCACCCAAACAGTGACAGGCATGGGTTCCATCTAGTGAAGTGAAGTCACATCAGTTACCGGTCAGTTCCTTGAACAAACTCTGCGCCATCCTTGCCCTAGTATAGCTGATAATGGAGACTGAACATACGCTTTTGAATAAATCCTAGGTCACTGAAAAAAATCAGGGAAGAAATTTCAAAAGTTCTTATACAAAATAAAAATGATTGTAATGCTTACTAGACAATCTTGAATATACCTAAGCAGACATTTTACAGGTGTAGATGTTCACATCAAAAAGCAAGAGAGTAGGGTTGGGTAAATCGTTCCATGGTTAAGAGTACCCACTGTCTTGCAGAAGACCTGAGTTCAGTACCCAGCACCAACATCAAGTCATTCATAACTTTCTGTAATTCTAGTTCCAGGGGATATGATACCTACTTTTGGCCTCCTCAATTAAGGGCATGCAAGTAGTACACATGCATATACACAGTCATATGCATGCACAAATATTATAAAAAATTATATCAAAGTGATCTCAAACAAAGAACCTAATATTTTATCTTAAAAATATATAAAAAGCAATAATAAACAAAAACCACATCCAGTAATTACAAGAAATAATAAAGGTTGGGATATGTAGAGACTAAAAGAACAATATAGTGAATGAATCAAAGTCAGTTCTTAGAAAAGGTTAACAAACCTAAGGCTAGAGAGATGGCTCAGTGATTAAATGCACAGGCTGCTTTTTCTGTGGTATTCAATTCCCAGCATCTGTATGACAACTTACAATTAACTGTAACTGTAGTTCTGATGTCCACTTAGGATCTCCAAGAATATCAGGCACATACACAATACAGAGGCATTCTCACAATCAGAATACATATTAAAAATTAAAACTTATAGAAGAATTAGTAAACCTCTAGCCAAACTGATATGAGAAAGACAACGAATAGCCAAGTTAATGAAATTGAAGAGGTTAAGACATTTTTACCATAAGCCCTATTGAAACACTGAAGGTCTTTAAAGAATACTTTGAAAATATGTATTCCAAAAAGCTGGGAAAGGTAAATATGATTCACAAGTTTCTATATATGCCTTACATAAAGTAAAGCCACAGATATAAATAATTTAATTAGAAGCTCAATGAACAATGAAATTAAATCGGTACTTAAAAGTTTTCTCCAAAAAGGAAAGCTCACAACCAAGTGGATTCGTCATTAAATTGTATCCCATTTTAAGAATGATCTAGTTTCAACACTTCTCTAACTGTTACCCAAAATATACAGGAAGAAAGACTACCATGAAGTCAATATTATCTTGGTACCAAAACTAAACAAAACAACAAGAAGAGAAAACTACACAGTAATTTCCCTTGTGAACATGAACACAAAAATTTTCAACAAAATATAAGCAAACCAGATTCAAGAACACATTAAAAAGATAATGCATAGTGGATAAGGATTTTTTTTTATCCTTAGGAGGCAAGGTATGTTTGGCATATGCAAATCAATGTTATTTACTACATAAATAAAATAAAGGACAGAATCATTTGATACACTTAAAAAGTTATTTGAAAACTTTAAGCATACTTCATGGTTAAAAGTCCTAGAGACATTAGGAATAGCCAGAACATACCTCAAAATAATAAAGGCTGTATATGTGAAAACTATATCCAATAGTATGCTAATGGAGAAATATGGAAAACATTTTTAAATGTGTAAAGAGACAGTGGTGCTCACTATTTAATATCATATTTAATATAGTTCTCAAGCACTTTGGTAGAGTAATAAAAGAAAAATAAGACATAAAATGGATACAAATAGGAAAGGAAAATAGAAAAGCTGTCGTTATTCACAAATGACGTGATCTTTTGAATGTAAGAGATTCTACAGACTTAATCAATTTTTTTAACTTAATAAACATTTTCAGTAATATTGAAGGGTACAAAATGAACATACAAGTACCTGTAGCTTTCATACATAGCAATAACAAATTAGGTGCAAAAGAAGTTAGGAAAAATACTCTATCCACAATAGCTTTCCCCAAAAATAAAATACCTAGAAATAACCCTTACCAAGGATGTGAAAGACCTTAACAAAGAAAATTTGAAGAGGGAAAGAAATCAGATACTGACAATGGAGACATTAAACATTCTCCTAGACTGACAAAATTAATTTTGTGAAAATGTTATGTTACCAAACACAGTGCACAGATTCATCGCAATTCCAATCTGAAGTCCAATAATAACACTAACTTCAAATCATTCTACAGAGCCATAGTGACAAATACAGAATTAAATTGGGCTTAAAATAGACACAAATACCAAAGAAATCTAATGGGAGATGCAGACATAACCTCACAAATGTATGGACATGTAATTTTTGATAAAAATATCAAAAATATGTACTGAAAAATACAGTATACTTAACACGTTCTACTCATAAAACTGCAGAAAAACAACGTTAGAATGGATATAGGTTATAAAACTAGATAGTAGGCCATGGAAGGTGGACAAGAGATGTTAAGAAAGGGTTAGAGGGATTTCAAAGGGCTCTTGTGCCACAGAGGTAGGAAACAAGACCACCCTGGGAAGAGGGGGGTTGGGGCAACACAAAACAATTTTCTTTGAAAAATATTATAATGAAATCTAAGTCTTTGTATGCCAATAAAAATAAATAAAAGAACAGAGTACCGAGTTTCCTCCTCAGAAAACAACACTGTAACTGTAATTACCTAACAAATGTCTCTTTACCATATCAATTTCAATTCCTTTGTATTCATGCCCAGAAGTACAATTGCTACTTGATGTTCTCTGAAGTCCCATCCTAAAGAGCTAGTGTATGGAAGCCAGTTTTTTGTTAATCAATTGATGCATAAATAAGAATGTGCTACCTACACACATACATGTCCACACAAACACATACAGAGGGGAAAACTATACAACTTTACAAAAAATCTACTGTAGTCACATGGATGGAATATTAGAGAATATTATTCTATTTGAAGTTCCAGGCCTGGAATGGCAAGATATGAGTTCACTTATGTTCACAATATAGGAAGTATAATGACTCTTACAGAAAAGTGTTTACCACAAGATACA
>CABHPH010156182.1:17247-46490 GCA_902168325.1 Peromyscus nudipes
AGTTCAACCTGGTAGATTCAGTCCAGACAGGTCCAGTCCCCTCCTCCCAGGCTGAGCAAAGTGTCCCTGAATAAGCCCCAGGTTCCAAACAGCCAGCTCATGCACTAAGGACAGGTCCCAGTCCCACTGTCTGTGTGCCTCCCAAACAGTTCAAGCTAATCAACTGTCTCACTTATCCAGGGCCTGATCCAGTTGGGGGCTCCTCAGCTATTGGTTCATAGTTCATGTGTTTCCATTAGTTTGGCTATTTGTCCTTGTGCTTTTTCCAGTCTTGGTCTCAAAAATTCTCACTCATACAATCCCTCCTCTTTCTCGCCAACTGGACTCCTGGAGCTCCACCTGGGGCCTGGCCGTAGATCTTTGCATCTGCTTCCCTCAGTCATTGGATGAGATTTCTAGCACTACAGTTAGGGTGATGAGATCTACATGAACAACCTGGACAGGAATGGGGGTGATGAAGGGCAAGGTTCGAGGGAAAGAGAGCTTAGGGGAATGGGAGATCCCAGCTGGATCAAGAACAGAGAAGGAGAACAAGGAATAAGAGACCATGATAAATGAAGACCACATGGGATTAGGAAGAAGCAAAGTCCTAGAGAGGTCCCCAGAAATCCACAAAGATACCTCCACAATAGACTACTGGCAATGGTCAAGAGAAAGCCCGAACTGACCTACTCTGGTGATAAGAGAACTTGAGCTTTTAACACTCTCAGCACACAGTTGACAAATTGGTGAGGTGATAGATACTTTAATTTGTGTAATTGAATATTTTCATAATTTATACAGTGACCAATATATTATGTTACAGTTTATAAATAGATACAATTGACAATTTAAATAAATAAATAAAGCTTGTTAAATTGATAAACATAGTTGAAAGCCAAAATAAAGTCACACTTTCTTAAAGAATCAATGTTTTTAAAATATTTTATCACTTTGATGGGATGAAGAGCCGGTTAGGAGATGAGTGAAGTGCAATCTGTTTGTGTCTTTGCTGGGGTTTCCAGAGATCATCTGATCAGGAGACTGTGAATTAGTGAATGGCTTTATCTTCGATGGATTCATATGATGACATTTTTGGTAAATGTTGAGCACTAGGAAGTAAGGACTGGCTGGAGGAAGTAGCTTACTAGAGGAGTGTCTTTGGGGACTCATCTTATGCTATCCTCCCTTTTCTCTTCCTTGGCTGCTATGGTGGGAACTTTTCAGATATTCTTTGCTGTGCCCTCCCTAGTGTGCTAGATCTAACTCTCTTATACAACAAGGAAAAGGAAATCATTTCTCCCTTACTTCAGTGATATCAGATACTTAGGGCACAGTAATGAAAGCTAACTAACACATTGCTACAGAAGAAAAAGAAACCCAGGAAGAATTATGATGAAACATTGTCCTTCACAGTTCTCTAAAATCACTGCAAGTGGCTGATAGGGACTACTCTGGGCCACAGCAGACAGTCTGAAAGTTTAGTAATATGTGAAAGGCAGACACTTGGAAGTATATTGGTGTATATTAATATGCAGAGAATGTAGTAACTTATGTAAATAAGTAATGCTCAAAGAGGAGGAGACAAAGGTCAGCAGCCACAAAGAGGGAGAGAAACCAAACAGTAAAAGAAAGATGTCTCAGGACAGTAGGTCTTTCTGACAGGTGAATGAAAGTAAAGAAAAGAAACACAGGATTTGTGATGCTAGCCACAAAATTATAGGAAACACTCGTTAAAAATAAGAAGACAGTAATTTGTGTAACAGGAATTGTAAAGGAAGTCAAATAAGTCATTTCTGTGATTCAGATCATGCAAACATTTTAAGCCTGAAGTTGGCTGTGAAGAACTCTCCTTTGTTAGTACTTTCTCTAGATTAAAGATTGACCATCATTTAACAGAGTTAATGTGACCAGCACTCTCATATAAATGATGTTGATCCAATTATATAAGTTCATTGATTTCAATTTCTCCAGAGGCAAAGATGTTGTGCGCTTGTTACTCAAGCTTATTTGGAATAACAGACCTGTCATCTTACATCAGAACTCCCATTATGCACATGAATGATGTAGAAAGACAGATGATGAATTCTGCAGGCTTTAGCTGCACATGTAGGAAGTTTCTATGCTATTCTAACAAGCCATATCAAAATAAAGGACAATCAGAAAGTCTGAGAAAGACTCCTTGACAAACAATACAATCACATTGTCTTAGGTCAATGGATTTTACTATATTGACTATTATAATTATCAATAGATTTGAAAATACAGTGTATCAGTTTATCGGACTTATGAATTTCATTATTAGATATTCCTTTTGAAAAATCTTATAATAAATAGTAAAATTAAGAAAGAAAAATTTAACCCAGAAAAATATTATGCCTTTTTAAATATTATTTTATGTATGTATATAAAAATGTGTTTCTGTGTGGGTATGTACACCTGAGTGCAGGTGCCCCTAAGTACTAGGAATTGAACTCACATCCTCTGGTAGAGCAGGAAAGGCTTTTAGACGCTGAGCCATGCATCTTACCCAGATTATCATGTTTCTATATGAAATTTATTGAGAAGTTGGTTGCATAATCTTTGGATTTAAGGCAGTCAATGCTTTTCATCAAAATAAAGATTGAAGTAAGCGATTTAAAAATTTTAAAATCTGCCGGGCGGTGGTGGCGCACGCCTTTAATCCCAGCACTCGGGAGGCAGAGCCAGGCGGATCTCTGTGAGTTCGAGGCCAGCCTGGTCTCCAAAGCAAGTTCCAGGAAAGGCGCAAAGCTACACAGAGAAACCCTGTCTCGAAAAATCAAAAAAAAAAATTTTAAAATCTATACACTAGGTACATTTAACCTATATTAAAGAATGTAAGGAGATAGACTCTAAAATTGAGACAAAGTTAGAATATTTTGTTTTGTGGGATTCATTTCATTTTATTCATTTATTTACTTTTCCTGGTAGGTAGGAAAATGAACTCAGGGTTTGTACCTGCCAAACAAAGGCTCTATCACAGAAGACAGCTCCATTTTGTTGGGATACATTTTAATCTAAGCTACTAGACTGAGAAGAAAACTCCTTGTGAAGTGGAAGGTGAGAAAATCAGAACTACTAGGAGTAGCTAGCTGCCTTCAGTGCTGACCTCCATCACCAACAAAGCTCACTTAGAAAAGGCATTAGCTAACCATGTATACAGTTGCTACTATAATCACTGACTCTACATGGAGATAAGTAATATAGAAGCAGACTTAGAAATTGAAAACAAAGCTCATCATTTTGAGAAAGGAACTGCAGGCCGTGATTACATGAAGAAAGTTCAATGATAGGCTACAAATAAAGAACCCCACTGTGCCCAATGTGAGTGCACATGGGGAGACTAGAAGAGTGCACCAGCTCCAGTCATTTCAAACAAAAAAATCGTATTTCCTATTTTTTCTTATACTTCTCTAAATAGAGATCACTCTATCCTCTTTGATCTTGTGTTTATTAGCTGTCACTGTAATCTAGTCAGAGTAAAAGGAAGTATACTGTTTATGATTTTTGCTTATTAAATGCAGAGTTGCAACATCTCACCTAGAAGACCAAGCCACTGATGCAATAGTGGCCCAAACATCATGGAAGTAAAGAATCACTTTCTGGTTGAAAATAAGGCCCTGTCCCCAAAATGGAACCCCACACTTAGAACTAGTATTGGACAGTAACACAATATGTAGATATATTATAGGTTCTAGGGGAAAAACTACTATTATTACTTTGACAACCAGGCATAGTATTAAAATTGACTCTGTATTATTTATTATACACATAGATTAGTGGCTCTCTTAAAGCCAACAGAGAGGTTTCTTTTTACATCAGATGGCAGTTAACATAGAAGGTTATCTTTTAAAGTTACTTGTTGAGTTTAATTGCAAGATCTGTCACAATTAAAAGAAAAATCCAAGTCCCACAACTGACAATCAAGGCTACTTTACAGACATTAAAATGTATACTTATATATGTTATAAGTATTTCCCTGAACATTTTGGCATATGCTTTTATTAATGTTTCAATTGTTGTGATAAAATACCAAGATCATAAACAACTTGTAGGGGAAAGAGTTTATTTCATCTTATAACTTTCAGATCACACTCTATTGCTGAAGGAAGCCGGGGGCAGAAATGTTGAGTAGGAGCTGACGCAGAGTCCATGAAGAACTTGTGCTTACTGTTTGCTCATCTCTTTTTCTTATAGCACCCAGAACAAACAGGACTAACAGGAGTGCCAGTGCCCCAAATAACTGGACCCTCCTACATTCATCATCAATCAAGAAAACGCACTACAGGCCTGCCCACAGGCAAGTCTTGTGGAGTCATTTTCTCAGTTGAGAGCATTATCTTCCCAAATATGTGTAAATCGCTAAGACAGCATACAAATGACAAAATGCTTACCTGTGAAAATACTTATTTTTTCAAAATGACTCTTGAAAGAATCATTTTTATTCAAGAAAATGTGATTCGAAATAATTTCTCAAATGGATCGTGTGTGTGTGTGTGTGTGTGTGTGTGTGTGTGTGTGTGTGGTACTGAGGATTGAATCTAGATTTCTGTATAATAAGCAAGCATTCTACAACTAAGCTATATCATAGCCCAAACAATAAGTCTTCTATTGAAGATGACAAATTTTCTACCAATTATCTTATGAAGGAACATTTTGAATGCTGACTGAAGGCATTTATTTGAGAATATGTGGAATTTTTAGTAATATTTTGTAAGACAAGCAATATCTTCTGTTTAATAGCTCTAATAATCCAATTCTGGTTGGAGTTTAAATTGCAAACAACAACATGATTTTGTTATTCAAAATTTCCTTTGAAATCCAGAATATTTTATTCTGTGTTCTTAAATTAATGTTAAAATAATTGTATTTTAAATTCCTTTCCATATGTGAGTTCCAAATGCAGAAGCACATAATAATAGATTTTCACTTCATCCAATAGTTTATTTTTGCTAAAGAAGATAAGTGTTCATTCTTATTCGGTTATAGGAAAAATCTCTACATGTTTTACAGAAACTCTTTCTTAGATTCAACATAAAGGAGACACATCTGTAAACATAGGGTGACAGCTAGGGCAAACCTCACAGACCGGGAATTACACCATGCTGTCTGCTAGCAGACTAGGAGCTGGGCGCCATAAACGGATGTTCCTGTTTCAAATATAAACTCTAGAAATCTAAGGAAATCTGGATTTACTGAGAAGAAAGTGAACACCTTACCTTGTTTTGATCTTGCTGGTGTCTTCCTCAGTTTCGTATGATTCTATATTCAGTTTTGTTTATAAACACTGCTAGCAATTTATCAGAGCCCTTTCCTACAGTAAATGACAAATAGTTATTTTCATTCATGGTTTAAAGCAACCAGTTTTCAACACATTCTGCAATATAGAGTATGAATTCACTATTTTCTAATATATAAATGCAGTATTTCAGACTTAAGGATAAGCAACATTGACAGATTGTTATGAATATATTCAATGATGCAGGATCAATCAAACACAAAAAAATGAATGAATATATGCTTTTATCTTCATTTTAAACAGAAAGCATTTTTGTTTATTACAAATATATATATATAGTGATATATATACATATATCACTCATATTCATAGTCAAGTACTGAAATTGTCAATAATATATAACTAAAAGTTAAACTGACAACACTTTACCACAGAATTAACCACTATTTTCCAGTGACTATATTAATTTTTAGAAAACTCTTGTTTCTGTTTAGAACCTGTGGACTGTATTTGTACACATGTATGTATAATTAGGAACATATTATAGTTATTTGTGCCTCATTAAGTTATAGATGCAAATGAAATATACAAGTGGCATTAGCTGTAATTTTATTATTTTTTCTTCTCCTGCCCATGCTATGGTTCCATATCTCCTAAATTACCTTTTCCTTGTTTTAAGCATCCTCATGAATATCTTTCACACGGTCAGCAGTGAGTCCAGAGAATTTGCTTTCATGTACACTTGGTAGTTTGTCTGCCAACTATAATGACTTTTGCTCAGCTTGTTACTGTTTACTACTTGAGTTCTGCCTGTTCAAGATCCATGCAAGCACTGACTTTTCCAACCAGTTCCATAACAACACTACACAACAGTGACCGTAATGCACTGTCTTCTCACATGACATCACAGTGTCAGCTGGCTGCAAAGCATAGCTCTTTTTTTTTCCTCTGAGCTGGGAAGGTCTTCTGAAAATATCTACTGTCATCATAAGCTGGTCATTAGTGCGAACTGTTTGGAATTAATTTTCACTGAACTTATGCACAGTCTGTCTTCTGCTCTCCAAGAAATCAACAATATATTACCACCATGAAAATCAGAGCAGGGAATGCAAACCTCTACCAATAGATCAAGAAGTGCCTGCCTTACAGTAGTGGGCTTGGCTTGAAATCTCTGGGATATCTACCAGATTGAACCATGTACACACATATAGTCCAAAAGAAGATGACTTTCTCACAAAAGTTCACTTTAAAGATTGTAATTATCACAATAGTTCAACAACTTAGGATTTGTTTTTAATTTACTGGGAAATTATTTTAACACTATAAAAAAAGTAACTCTGGTTCTTGAGAGATGGCTCCTCAGTTAAGAGTAGTTACTGCTCTTGCAGAGGACCCAAGTTCATTTCCCAGGGCAAACTGGTGGCTCACAACCATCCTTATCTCCAGTTCCAGGGGATCTGACACCCTTCTCTGACTTCCACAGACACCAGGCCTGTGCATGACTGTACCACAGGTACTCGTGGTACCCGTGTATATGTGTAGGAAAAACACATACATAAAATAAAATAAATGAAAAAATTTAAAGTGAACTTAATTGATGCATATTTACAATGATTTTCATTTCATTTTCTAACAGTGCAGTCTCGTGATATTTATGACATATTGGCCTTATTGGTTCCACATTTTATAATTATCTATTTTAACGTTGAACTGGATATCTCTGTGATGCTGAAATACAGCTTATTCTTTGTCTGCATTTATTACAGCATAGGAGATACTTTTAAAGTTGTTGTGACAAAAACTTGAAACTCCGAAGTGATTATATTTTTTCAAACAATGGACTTCAAGCTTCTTGAGCAAAATGTTATGTGAAAAAAAAACGTATAGAATACTTAATCAAAGTCACATGTGATCATGAGTGTTGCTACTGTTTTCAATATGAAATATTTACAGAGTGCTTCCTGTGAGTCCCACACTTGGAAGACCCATTATCTCTGTCTAAAAATATCAAGTATAAAATTCAGAAGAAGAAAATATGTCATTCAGTTTTCTTGGCCTGCAAGAATGTTAAGAAGTGTCCCAGACATGTGGCCTGGTGATCTTTTTATAAGGGAGTCTGGAATTATATCCTTGCTGCCAGATTCAAAGCAGTTCAACAGTGAATGGGAAATGAGGAACAGAGACAGCAAGTGCATGGAAAAAGTCAGAGAAGTTCAAAGGAACTCAGCATATCACAATACTTGAAAGGGTACTTCAGTGGAAAAGAGTATCGTGTGTACGGCTGAAGGGAAAACTCAAACAGGGAGCTGAGAAGACAGGGATGTCATGAAAGCAGAATCAGCAGGATTCAGATGGCTAAACCGGGAATCATTCTACGGATTAAAGCCCTAGGGCAGAGGTTCAAACACACGGGCATTTATTAACATGGGGCCAAGTTGAGGTCCTTTTCATGAGATGAGTCAAGTCTATCCTAATAATAATAATGAGTTTGAGGGTCATCAGTCAGGTGTTAAGTAGTGGCTGAAAGGAAGGAGAGAGTAAATTGCTAAGAGAAATCATGAAGTTGCTGATCAAAACAGAGATGTATGTGGCTAGAGAGCATAAATAAATATCCAGTGGGGTAACCCTGCTGGATGACATGAACCCTATGCCTAGCCCAGGCATCTTGAATGGCCAAGACAAAGACACTTAGTTTCTAGTGTCGCTGGATATATTGAGCCGGTGAAATTGAATTATTATGGAGTTTAATCTTGATCAAGAGAATATCAATGATTATGTAAGTAGTATAGTGGAAGATAGTCTGATCACCCAAAAGATTCCTAAAGTTATTTTTTTTCAAGTATAGTTTTTGACTATAATGATTTAAAAAGGACTTAGAAACTAGAATAATTCAAAACCACAGGAGAAAGACAAAGATAATCTTGTTAAAATTATCTATGCATGGAGGGATTCAGCCAGAAGCCCCCTCAGGAGAAATTGAGTGAGCATCTCTCTGCTCTTTAAGGAGGCCTGTGGCTAGTTAATATTGGTGTTATAACTTCATCTTCTATAAAATGCTGTGACCTTTCCTTTGAGGAAAATCTTCAAAGAGAGAGCTGTGAATGTAGTGCTTTAATTAAGCCAATCTTTCCTTTATATCCCTGATCCTATATTTGAATATGTCCTATGGAGAATTGGCTACAGTATAAAAATGCTTATAGTCCTTTTTTATTACGCATCTTTGAAATGTACCTTATATGGAACAATAAATTTTTCATCACATCGCAACAAAAACCATGGCTCTAATGTTTATCAACTTGTTATTAACTATACGAAAATAAACAACATAACAACTGAAAATTTATACATGATTGTGTGTGTGTTGAGTTATCATAAGAATCCACATAGATAAAAGATGTGGGTGCACTCATCTTGCAAGGGGCAAGTCTTAGTAAACCAAGTATAAGTCTATAGGTTAGAGATCTTGACTTCCTAAAATTAAACCATGAAGCAATGATAGGTCATTACTGGCATGTGAGTCGAGAAATAATCAATTCCTTTAAACTTTGAGGCTTTGCAATCATATGACATTCCAAGATTTTTAGGACCCTGGTGCTGTAGGGAGCAGCATCACTTTGCTTTGTCACATGCTTTGGGTATAGTTTCCAGGCAGAGCATCAATTCTGGTTAAGGGCTTCCCAATTACTGTCACTTATTCCCACCAGTAGCCAGGAAGTTTGCGTCAATCAGGCTCATTTAAACAATGACACAAATGTGTTTCTAGCAATATGGAAATGTAGGCTTTTTTTTTCCCTGGCAGTCTCGTTGGGTAGTAATGTTTACTGCAAGTGCTATAAAAGGAAAATTTTCAGAGAGAAATGAAGATTCTGTAACAAATTTCCACTGACTAATGTCTGCCTAGTGTAAATATAGAACAAGTTGGGAAGCACTGACAAAATTAGGTTTTATATGAGTGAAGAGAACTCATTTTATTATACTTCAGAGAAAAATAACTCCAGACAACATAATGACTTCTGTATGTCAATATCTAATACATACCAGAAAAAGCTGCAAACAGTATTTTTCCCTGATGCCTACAGGGAAAATATCAACTTCCTATATCATAGTAAACAAGAAGATAATTGGAGGTAAAGCAAAAGTGGTGATGATGTCAGCCAGAAAGAGGAGTCACTGGGAAAAGAGAAGTTTGCAGGGCTTGGTGTGATAAAGAAAAGGAAAACAGATGGGATGAAACGCCACAGTAGTCTCCTTGCCTATCTGAAGGAAGGGGAAAAAAACCTGTCAACAGTACAGGAAAATGTCACCAAATGTCAGAAACAGAACTTCTGCAAACTAAAGAACATTTTCCTAGAGATAAAGCTTGCTGCACAAATCCATTGAAACTCTAAAAATCAAATGCATTGTACAGGAGCGCTCAATAGGCAAGAATGTCAACATTAATAATCAGAGTCAAATAAAACTTCCAAGTGAGAGAAGGTTAGAATTCTAGATGAGAATGGTTAGGGAACAGAGCACAAGGAAGAAATAAGATGTTGGGGAGTCACTATAAACGTTAGAGTTGGTGGAAAAGAAATCCTTTATCTGTGTGGGTGGCACTTCAGTGATCTTCCATGGAACCTGATTACACGCCAGCCACTCTGCAAGCCCCTTACAAAGTGATGTCACGTTTTCTTCTCAAAAGTAATTTTACAAACGTATATCTGTTCTCACAAAGAGTGAAGAAGACTAGACAAAATGCTTGCAGAAACTGACCAGAGGATGCTTTAAGGCAGAACGCATTATTGTGAAATGTATTAGGTATATTAATTCCACTACATTATAATCCTTCTGCTCTACTTATGAGATAGTAATATCATGTTTTTTATATTGAGACTTCAAAGTTAGTTTTAGTGGTGTTTCGATGTACAAAATAATGAGAAAATTTTATAGACAAAGTATAATTCTGTAATAAATGCGGAAACGCAAGTCTGCTTTGCAGTTGTGAAAATCAAGTCTGAGTAAAGGGCTCTGAATTGTTAATAAACAACAGAAGGTGAGGTCCTACCAATTGGCCAGTTTGACCCCAATAGAAACTCATTTCAGGCCCCGAAGAGCTAGTAGTGATTTAGTCATAAATAATGTGAGCTCTGTGCAGGACTATGATCAAAGCCAGTGAAACCTTACAAAATATTTGAAAAAAAAAAAAAGCATGAGGTTTTAATTTCAGCCTCTGCTGAGCTCTATTCTGACAATAATCAGTCAAAAGTGTAACTGCTAAAGGCTACTTCATAATGAAACAATGTCATCTGCACAGAGACGGATAATTATCTTCTAATTTATGGTGTTAGGAGAGATTACCTTCACATTTTTTAAATCAGGGAATTAGTTATCTAACCTATTTTCTACCCTACATTGATCATATTAACAACATGGCCTCTTGAGTGACATCACTCATTACATAATGTAATTCTGAGATGGTGGAGAGGTAGTAAGATATTCATCCCCAAGGTGATGCTTCACAGATCAACTTGTTCATCATAGTCGGTGGCAGAAAAATAAAAGAACAGATATGCAGACGTGGAATTCTCTTCCAACACAAACAGCTAAGAGGGCCCTGATCTTATGCATGCTTGCAAAGCTATGCTTAACTTGAGCCATATACAAAACTATGAAAATGACTATTTCAAGATGATGGAGCATCTTCTGAGTATAAGATTAGAAGGGGTTTTAACATAAAAATAGTAGTAGCAGCATTCCAAAAAGAACTCTAATGTACTATGTGCATGAAGATTTTTTAAAATGAGCTGATCAAAATGCTAAATGATTTTAAGTGTGGTTACACCTTCTGAATTCTGTAACTGCACCAATATACACACTCGTCATTTATTCATGTCTAAATCTGTTTGAAACAACAGAAAGCACACAATGCAAATAGTTCCACTAGAGTCTTAGAATTCAAGACTCCTGAGAAAAGAAGATCCATAAGGATTTCCAAATATAATCAGACAGGGAAAAGGGCAATAATTGTTCAGAAATTTGAAGAGGGGTTCAGAAAAGAATCTCCTGGAAAAATAAAAGCTTCTTTCTGAGAGAGACTGGCTGGGCTTGAGATCCTTTATAAGCCAGGGGGGTCTGTCATATGAAAGACGGAGTGGAAATCTGCAACAGCCATTCTCATACAGATTTTCTGTCTAGAAGGAATGCCTGTAAAGTTCCCAGAGAGCTTCCACTTGACACAGAGTAGGGAAACTGCACATCTGAAATGTAAGCTGTTCTTGCCTCCTATTATTCTAAACTAAATATGTTTATTCAGTGGGGTCAGTCAATTTGCCTTATTTTTATGTGACCTATTTAAAGTTTGATATACGGATAACTTTTACACTACATTTATGCATTTCTCCCAATCTCTGTTGCTTCTGTCTACTCCATACAGGGGTCATTTTCACCTGCCTGACTGAGTCACCAAGCTAGCTGTCTCAGGTCTCACACTCCTGTTCCTCAGTGGTCTATTCTACCCAATAGATTAGCTCATGTTTCCCCTTCTCCAAAGTCATGCTACAGCTCCTTAAGCTTGGATTAAACCCTCTTCCCACGGTCCAAGGGAAGCTTATACCTAGACCTGTGCATTTCCCTTATCTGCTGTCACCAAAATGGGACAGAATTCTTGCTTTATATGCTTTCATTGTCTCAGGTATGTGAATAAGGACAGAACATGTTCTCCTTATGATAAGTATGAGTTGATATTAGACTATGCAAACACATAAAGGAATATAATACTGTCTTAGATCTTACTGACACCCTATAGTTTGAGGTAAAGAAGTTGCTTTTAATTATGGGTGCATATTGCAGTATCTTAGTATTCCTGAACTTGATACTAATGGGATCATTTTGTCTCTTCTACTCTTGTTTTTCTCTACTTTATTTAATGTTGTCTTCAGAAGGAGATTAATGTTCAAAAAACAGCAAAATTTTCAATTTCAACTTATTCTAAAGTATCAGTCTCTAAGTAAAAATTAACAAAGAAAAAGTAGAGATGTAATGTCCTTGATAAATATGTAGAAAGAATATTCAACTCAAGAGCCATTACACTTTTCAGAGTGATATTTATCTGAAGTTATAAATTAGTTTAAGAAAATGTATGTACCTTACATTGAAAGAAATATGTGAGAAAAATCATACTCTTTATGAATATTTTAGCAAGCAAATACAATTATTTGTATTCAAACATAACACAAAAATATAGAATGCAAGTGTTAAATGGTCAATTGCCATTATGATACTCCTGTAAGAGTAAAAAAATAGTATTTATAGTCTGACACATGACACAGTCACTGTAGAAATTGTGTTTAGGACTAGAGGAAATATAATATTATTTACATAGTGGGTAGAAAAGTAATATACACATAAAATCAAATAAATTATATAAATTTTACTAAGACATATTTTAACTGAAATTTCAATAGAGGCTCCTCTACAAGTGACCATCTAGATTTGAAAGTTAATTTAAAATCTGAAAAGATCCAAGTTGTAGAATAGTCAGAATTGTCAGGTAGACATTGAGAGTTACCTGGAATATAGACCTGAGAACACCCTTGGGGAATTATCCTGACTACATTAGTTAAGATGAGAGGTCATGATGACTGTGCACGGAATCTAGTACTGTATGAACAGAGACAGAGAAAAGAGCAACAACATGCATTCATCTCTCTTTACTCTCAGATTGTGAACACAATTTGGCATGTTTTAAGCATCTGCCACACTGGCTTCTCTGCCATGTCATGATAGACTGTACACTTGGACTGTGTGAGTCAGAACAAACCTTTGTCCCTTAAGTTGATTTTGTCAGAATATTTTATCTCAGCCTCAGGAAAAGAAACAAACACAAGGGAAAAATAGAAAAATAATTTTTTTTTAAATCTGAGATTCTCTAATTCCCTTCAGGCATCCTAAAAACAATACATTTGGGTATTAAAAGCATTACTTAAAAACCACCTTAGTGTTAGAAAATTGACATCATATATGCTTGTGAGATTTAGAGACTGTTTTTTCTGTAGGTTACTAAATTGTTATACCTCTGGAATTTTATAAGACTGACTAATTTGACGTAAATTTTACAACTTAGATATGATTATTTTAAGGTTCATAGGATACTAAAAAAGAAAACAAAAATAGATGTGCATGTTCTGATAACTACTCAATATAATTTGACAAAGAAGAAAAGTCATATTAAAGACTAGGACTGGTGTTATGTTTAGCCTGAAACTATGTGCCCTAAAAGGTATTCAAGGGCAGTACAAAGTAACTAGTGTATATGAAATAAAACAAGTTATAAACTTTCTTGTAAAGAAAAAAAAACACAGAAACTATAGGTTCTGATCATGATGGATAGCCTGTCATAGAGTCAATTACTGTAAATGTTTATTGCAGTTTCAACCGAGTCCATCAAATGAAAGGCTGAGTGAATGCCAGCCATTTGACCAGCATTTTCTTAAAGTAGGCAGTAGGTGTGAGGAGGAGAGTTAAGTAGTCAACAGCTTTGTTTGTTGTGTGGAGACTTTTCAGTTCACAAAACTATGGTGTCTAGAATGCCACAATTCAGAAGGAAGCTCAGAACTTAATCTCAGAGCTGAGAAAACACTCCAGTATGAGCATTTGACAATGAAGAAACACCATCGACTCGATTCCAACTCTGGAAGCTCCATAGAGAGAAAACAGTAATAAACAGAAGGATCTGAGTAGTAATTTGGAAGCTGTGTGTGGAGGAGAAGGGCTGGCACCTGACAGAAATATTGACAAGGTAATTCAACCAGGTATTTGCTTTGTATTTTGTTTTGTTGGAAAGGAGGGTAAGCAGAACAGATTGCACAGAATATGATCATATTTCAGAACAAGAGACAAAAAGGTTCTGGCAAACTGTCACAAAGTACCTTTGGCATGGTGTCAAATCTCCTAGAGTAGACACCTTCTTCATGCATAGCTAAATCTTCCATCAGCAGTTTCAGGGGTCATTGCAAATGGAGGCTGAGTAGGGTAAATGCTCATGCATTCAGATTTCCTCATTTATACACACGATAAAAAACCCCAGTGATAACTAGGAACTTGTTAGAAAGCTACTTCATATGTGATGTATTTAAGTATGTGTATATACAAGTAGAAAGAAGAAAATTTATTCCCATTGTTAATTTAAGAATTAATATGGTCCCCTCCAATTGCATGAAAGTACACAGACATTCTGGCTTGATTAAGAATAAACACCATTAAATAACCTAGACTTCTGAAGTAACAAGTATTAAAATACATGATAAAAACACATGACTCAAATTCCTATCACTGGTTTTCATACAGATCACTAATTTTAGACAAGCTCACATCAACATTAGTAAAACCAATAAAGTATATCGATGCAAGAGAAGAATAGTTGATCAAAACTAAAAGAAAACAAAAGCCAAATTGCTCTGACAGAACCTCCTGAGCAAATGGAACATATAAACTTAGGTCAGTCTGGAAATAATTACAAAAAAACCCAGTTAGTCACAGATTAGAGTAAGGCATGCTTTTGAAAGCACAGGACTTGTTTACCATTTCTGAGTAAAAGCATCTTCAGTTTGTCATCAAACTTTTCCATTGGTCCAAACACCAAAATAGTAGAAGGAGAATCACTGGAAGGGGCATTAAATAGCCCTAAACCAGGACTCAGGAAAAATATATTCTTGTCTGAGTAAATAAGTTAACCTTGCTTCTCAGATAAAGAATTAGACACTAAATGGTCAGTATGGAATTTTCTGTCTTGGATGAGAATTTTTGGATTTCTAAGAACAATCAAGTTTGTTGGCAAAATCTATGCTCAAAATGGAAAAATGTAGAAGTACCCTTTCCATAAAGTAGCACATGATTCTTTGTAGGTTCTCTGACCTCTACAAGGAAAAGAGAATGGACTAATAGCTTACCTTGTAAGTGGGGATTTGCCATGGCTTTTGGTACTTAGTCATTGCTTATCAGTCTTTCCCTGGCCTAGGTCTCTGACTTCCAGGAAACATCTTGAACATTTAGGAAAATTGCTCCAAATCAGTGGTTTCAATGCACTCTGCTTGGGGCTAATAATCAGAATAATCTTCATGTAATTGGCATTGTTGAGAAGCAACTTGATTCACATAGGTGCAATTAGTAATAAGTGCATAATCCTCACACTATAAGATATACACTTAGAGACAGACCTTGGTCTGACTTTCTGGTTTAGTGTTATCTTTTTAAATAGTCTAAGCTTGCTACTCTGGCTGGTTAGAAATTCTTACTTGTTCTCAACTGGGCAAAATTCTCATTCTCTCTCTCTCTCTCTCTCTTTCTTCTCTCTCTCTCTCTCTCTCTCTCTCTCCCCTCTCTCTCCTCTCTTTCCTCTTAAGGTACCAAATTAAGGTACCAAAGACCAACCTAGGGTTGTCCACATGCTTATCAAGCACTTTATCTCCGCATCTCACACACAAACTTACTTTTTAACAGCGTCTTGCTCTGTAGATCAGGCTAGCCTAAAGATTATTTTAGCTCTGCCTCCCCAGTGCCAAATTTATAACTGTGCACCAGAATGCCATGCTCAGCATTTTTAATACAGCAAAGAGTTGGCAAAGGGAGATTTTTGCCTTTCAAAGATTACTCATTGTCAGTATTTCTGCAGAAATTCCATTCATAAAAACTTAGCTACTTGGAATTCCTCTTAGTTAAAGAGTTCATCTTTTTTTCTGTTAAAAGACATTGAAGATTATTTAACTTAATTCCAAAAAAATGATTAAAGGGAAAATTCTCTAGATTTCTGTCAGAGGTTAATAATTTTATTGTTTGGTAGCTATGAATTTTATAAAGTCGCCTACCAAAGCAACCAGAATTCAAGTTGAAGACATAATGATGCTGTCATGGAGGACATAGTTGTAGCAAACAATGATCTACAAGAAGGTATAACTGCATTGTTACCATCTGAAACATGGATAGGTCAATTTTACTTATTATGTAAGGCAGGAATTTGAACAAGTAGAAAATGTAGTGATGTATTTTGGATAGTGTATGTATCTGTGCATAGAAGAATGAGGTAGATCTTGTAACAGTCTCACCAACTGAGAAATAGTCATTAATTTCTTTTTCCAATATGCATTAGAACTCTAAAATATTTTAAATTCATGAAACCGTAATTCTCCCTGGAAATCTATCTGAAGTCAGATAATTTTAAAACTCAATGACTCATCTCTTTGTGTTAGAAAGGCATTCTAATACTAGAGAGTAACCTTACAAAAACTGATTTTATAACAAATTTAATTACCTTTGCAAAACAAATATATCTACATGTTTTAATATTTCTTTTGCTGTCATAAAACATCTTAACCAAAAGCAGCTTGGAGAGTAAAGGGTTTGTATTATCTTAGAGCTCCCAAGTTACACTCCATCACTGAGGGAAGTCAAGGCAAGAACTCAAGGCAGGAACCTAGAGTCAGGAACTAATGTAGAAGCCATGGAGACTGCTTTCTGGCTTGCTCCTTGAGGGTTGCTGAGGCTGCTTTCTTATAGCATCCGGGACCACCAGCACAGAGGCATCACCACCCAGATTGGCCTGGGCCATTTCTATTCAATCTTTAATCAAGAAATTGCCCCATGTGCTTACGCATAGGCCAATCTCATGGAGGCATTTTCTCAATTAAGATTCCCTCTTGTTGTATGACTCCACCTTGTGTCAAATTGAAAAAATAAAAGCAAAACAAAAAACAAAAACAAGCCAACACACCACATTATAGTAGATACTTTTATTTTCTAAAAATGTGAAAATACCAACATTTAAAGTGAACTTCAAACTGTTACAAAAATCTATAACTTCTACTTTTCAATGTGTAGAAAACCATGCATTTTCAAATACAAATCTCTCTGAGGTATGGTTGCTTTATGAACTTAGTAAAATGATTATATCTTTAAAGAAATGCTTTTAAAAAACCTCTGGCTCTTCTCTTATACTATGAACATAAGTATACTATCAATAGATAAAAATTGCAATGAGGATTGTATATAAATTGATTTCAAAAGTTCAGGTAGAGTTAAGATGCTTTAGGCTCATCTAATCAGAGGAAATTTGATGGAAACAGGAGTCTGAATCACTTGCAGAGAGGAGATCATGAATATTCAGTACTGGTCTTAGAAGGGGGGACAGAAATTATGAAAGCAGAAATCAGCATATTACATGTACAAAGAAAAAGGAACTAAGGTGAACAAAAATTAAGCTTTATGTAGAAAACTTTAGCAGAAAAATTAAAATAGGTGTCAGACACAATGGTATGCACACTTGTCAACTCCACAGTTCTTAAGAGAGGGAGGAGTATGGTGAAATATACCCTAGTGTTTTCTACATCCAAAATTTAAAGCCATACTACGCTATATTAGACATTTTCCAAAAACAAAACAGCAAAGTACAATATTTACGATCCTGTGATCATTAGAAGAGTCATTTGTGTGAAAGAAACAAAGATTTCTTGTGTCTTGATGGCAATACCAGTAGCCTTTTGGTCTAATAAGTGTCTGATAATGACCTAAAGGAATTGTTATGTCCAAAGCAGACCTCCAAACTGGCAAGGCCATTGACATTGTCCTAAATGACAGTCTGGGCTCAGCTCAGGCTGGATTCTGACCAAGTGAACAGAAAAAATGGTAAGGCACAAACAAAAGCCTGAATTCAGCATTCCTCAGAAACCTTGTGAAGTGGGTTTTGATTGTCAGGAAAAGTCATTACTTCCCAAATCTACCCATATAACCAAAACCCTACAGCAATGGGGCATCTAGTTCCCCATTAAACAAGCCTGGAACAGATCAAAGCCCCTAGCTAGCTCCCAGGCTGTCATTGTCCACATGCTACCTTCCACTACTCTCAACTTCGCGGATGTCCTAGCTCTCAGGCCCCCTCTGGCTGCAACCTGTCTCCTTAAAACAGGCTACACTTTTCCTACTTTATGCTGTTCTTTCTGCCCCTACGCAGAGAGAGAGCCTGGAAGTTTTGATTCCACAATAAACCTTTTTTTCTACCATCAGAGTGGTCTCGTTGGGTGGCTTCCTTTCACCCTTGCTATATTGCAAATCAGTTCTGATAGTTTTATACAAGGTGGTCAGTATTTTGACCATCCACATCAGGAATATTCATTAGTCTTGGAACCAAATCTCTTTTTCTGCAAAGGAGGTATATCAGGGAGGTCTTGGGGAAAAATCTCAGAAGCTCCAAAATTTTCTTAGGTCTATTTAAATAAGTCCAAGAATGTGAATACAATAGCCAAGCAGCCTCACCATCTCTAGTGCAAGACATAAAAGTCTCTTGTTCCACAGAGGAAGAATCCAGGGTCCTGAGAGCTTAGAGCACGAGTTGGCCACTGGACACAAACATACTTATAAGGTATGTCTATGGAAAGTTTTCATGTGAGATGCAAGGGTCCGATGCTTTCTAACCCCACCCCCACCCACCAAAGGAGAGTTCACAGAAATGTAATCTATACACATAGAGGAGAAGAAGTACCACTGTGGAGAGGTGTCTTTACAGGGCATATTCCAATTGATTAAGATGAGAAGTCTGAATTGTGAGAAATGATTTGAGTTGCCTCTGCTGTGATTATATGCTAACAAAAAATATGATTGGCCTAGAATATCTTGAGAGCACTTATTGTTTTTACATAGGACTTGGGTTCAGTTCCCAGGTTCCACATGGGGACTTATAGCCATCTGTAGCTCCAGTTCCAGATGATACATCACCCTCTTCAGACCTCCTCAGGCACAAGTCTTTCACACAGTCCTTATAATATTCACAGACAAAACATATAGGTACAATTTTTCATAAAGATTTATTCTGGCAGAGGTAAGCCAAAGGATAATATCCAGTATGGTTTAGGATTCTTACTGTTTTAGTCTTGAGTTTACTTGGTAGAGATTCATAGCAAAATTTGTTCTGTGTATAGTTGTAGCAGGGTTCTTGCTGTTGTTCCCTTTGGGGGCGGGGGGCCAAATAGGCGCAGAGTCAAACCACACAGACTCCGAGAGAACGTCAAACAACAAGCTCAGTTTATTCAGGAAGAGAGAGGAAAGCTTTATATACCCTCCGCCCCACCCTGGGGGGGAGGTCTGATGAATATGCATCAGCTGGTGTGACATGGCTGCCTCTCATTGGTCCAGGTCATCTCCAGATCATGTTTCAGTTGCTGTTGCTAAGACCATCAGGCAGTTGCTAAGGCCCTGAGGCAGACCCAGGCTGGCTCTCAGAAAGTATCTTTTTTACTTGTTTGAGCCTTCTGGCTCTCAAGCCTGTTAGGGATGAGTCATTCCACATATAGTATAATAGCCCTTCTGCCAAAATTGAGCCACAAGAATAGGAAGGCCTGCCGGATGTAGGGTTGCTTAAGGCTTTACAGTCCGGGAAGAAATCAGCAGTGGCATCAGTATTGGTGTGGGACAGCACTCTTCAGACATCTCAGCAGGTCTGCTTAGTGCTAAGGCTGGAGTTATAAGCTGATCCAATAAACTGAGGTAGGAGAAGGAGAGAGTAGGTAGCCCCAGGGTGAAGTTGGAATTGGAGGAGAGGGAAAAGGAGAGCATTAAGCCATAGAGTGGATAAGGCCATCATATTTCATATCACTGTGTAGCCAAGTCACCCTTAGCAATATGAGATCCTAGTCACAGCAAGGAACCTGGCATCTGGAAATAGAAGACTGGCATAGAGTACTAGAATATCAGCTGGGGCATTAGGTGAGGTGCCCAAGGCTAGGAAAAAATATACAGTTCACCTTCTGAAACAATGAACCAAAGGAAAAACAGAAAAAATTAAATATATTGTCAATTTAAAGGGAGGGAAGAGCAGGAGCTACAAGTTTCTGCAGAGGACAAGGTGTGTGAAATAAGAAAAGAAGACGCAGCCACGAGTAGTCTTTGACCTCCAACGCTTTTCTTTGGGGGTAGGAGGGTGAATATGAAAGTTGTGTTCTTCCCTAAGATGGCATGATCCTTGTGCATGAAAACTGTGCCCCACCATTTCAGACTAACCTACAAAGACAGAAACACATCTAATCATTTTCCTCACTTTGTAGTGTTGATGCACAAACACAGTCCTCACCTCAAAGGGAATTTGAGATAGTCAGTTCTGAAGTCTAACCTGAATGAGCACGGCCCAGAAAAACAGATTTAGGCTATCCTGAATTTTGTGTTCCAACATGAAATCTGTGTCATGGAAATTTTATAGTAACAGAACAAATAAAGCCATACATCGAAAGTCTTTAAAAATGTATTGGAAGAAATGTAAAACAGGTGATCATAGCAAAGTGAAGGAATCTCAGCTCTAGGCTGTAGATGCTATCTGAGGCCCCGTAGTGTTTTGGTCAGTGAAGAATTAAGGGTTGGTTAAATCAATACACTTCAAAGGGTTTTGATCTGTGATCAGGATGTTCTGACACAGACGTGGGGGTGGGCAAGGATTGGTTATTTAGTTAGCCAAAGATAGCCCATGATAAATTGTAGTTAGACTCTGGACCTTCAACACTGCAAATTCTCTGTAGTCACAGAAGTTTTGATTGGTCAATCAGCCTTTGCAGGGTCAGCTTCTCTTCACGCGTTCTCACACACACCAGTTGGTTAAAAGAACTAACCGAATTTGTTATAGTGATGATAAATAACATTTAGGTTTTGTTAGTTTGGGGTCAGAAGGCTGCCTCTGTGTTTAGTATCATTAGCTGATGCTTTAGATTTGTGGACTGTTTAGTCCCCAAGCTGATTTTTCTGGTTCGTTCACTTTTAGCTAAGCAGAAGCAAACAGGTTGAGGACAATTGGGTATATGTCAGTGTTTGAAACTTGTAAGTTGTTTCTTGGTGTCTGTGTCTTGTTTTCTCAATTACAAAATTCCTTGCTTAGACTAAAATACACAGTTTTAACTTAATTGATAAATTTATACTGCAAATGATACTGCTGGTGTTATTGATTTCTATGGCAATGTTATGAACTGTTAATATCTAGTTAAGATCTCGCATCTTGTAAGCACTGCAAGACTAAGGAAGACTCATGTTCTTGTTGGTCAGTTTCCTTTGAACTGAGATTCAAGATCTAAGCTCTTGAGTCAGGCTGTTCCTTTCTCAGGGTTGCCCAAGTGTGGAGTGCTTTAATTCTGCATGTGTCTACTTTATAGTCAGTTTTCTTCTTGCCTCTGTCCCTGACATCCCATTTCTGAAGGAGCATTTATTTTAGCAAACTTGTAATTGCAAATTCTTTCTCTGCTACTTTGAGATGTAAATCTTTTTCACAGCCCCTTGCCAGCTTTACAACCCAACGCTGTCTTTTTCAAGGACTTGGAAGTCAGCTCTTTGAAATAGAAGCATCAAGGAATCAGCACCCCTGTCTCCCAGCCTCAGAGAGAGGCGGGGAGCTACTTCTGCGGCTGCCTTTTTAGTGTGTTTGCAACTGGCTCCTGTCTAGAAAAGGTGAGCAAGTTTGCTTTTCCCTTTGGCAAGGTCAAGTAGCAACATTGTGTTTGATGACCCTCCCAACTCAAGATCCTAAAACCATCTTTGCAGTTATCAAAGATAAATAAGCTCTGATCTTCTCAGCAAAATTCAAAAGGCGTAGTCAATAATAACGTATTATATATTTCAAAACAGCTAAAAGGATGTTTTGAATGTTCCAACTACAAAAAGATGATACACATTTAATATATTGAAGATGACAGTGATTCTGGGCGGATCACTGTTCAATGTTTCCATGTAGTTAGTATTGAAGCCCTGTAAACTTGGAAAATTGATATGTATGTGTAAAACAAATAAATTAACTGTTTACTCCAAAAGAATTTAATTCCAACTCCATTCAGTTTTTTTCTCTTGTAATAGATCTAAATACAGTTTTCATGATCTACTTTATTTTGTAAAGTGTAATTTGTACTTTAGCAGGCACCATGTATACGTTCACTCTGTCTTTAATGTTAAATTCTGTTTTGTGGCTGCACTCAAGCTACGACAGACACTAAGAAACTGCATTTCAGGAACAGTATGAGCTCCTTACTTGGGCTCACAAAGTAGATAAAAGCAGGATGACAGGTGGCTGTTCCTGCCTTCATTTTGTAGTTGACTTTGGATGGCCTTCTTGGCTATGCATCCAAGTATGCTCATCCCTCAAGAAGTGTCTTGCTGAAAAGCAGAGATTCCTGGCCTATCTCATTCTCCTTCAAGGCTGAAGGCAAAGATAATCACAACTGAGGCATCCTTTTACCGGTAGTGTTAAAAATATTTTACTCCAGCAAGTGGAAGCTTCAGCTGAACCACTGTACTGTTAACCAAGAAGATCTGTAGGGCACTGAAAGGATCATTACAGAGAGACCATCTCATGTGATACAACTCAGTTCACAGAAATTGTTTTTAGGGCAAAAGCCTGGCTCTTAATGACTTGTTAAGTTAGGCTTTTTCTAGCATCTCAATATGTCAATTAAGAAATGGTGAGTGGTGAGATGCAGAGAAAATATTACTCAATGTGACATATTAGAAAGAAGATGATATAAAAGGGTCCAGACATGAACTATAGCTTTAAATACAATAAGAATTGAGCAGAGGACAAGAGGTAAATAAAAGTAAGCAATTCTGGGTCAAGTTACAATCTGGGCTATAGCTCTGTCAGTTCTGGTTCTGAAAAGTAGTCCAATGAACTGTTATGACTGCTATCCTATAAGGGGAGAAATCCAGTTATCATAAAATAAGCACTCATGCTGCAAAGTGTAGGCTTGAGAAGGAAGTTAGCTCCCGGCAAGAATGGCAGAAGCCATCAGTAGATCATAAGCTAGTCATGAGAAATAGCTTACAAAATGACTGAAAGTAGCTTCGAGAGAGTAGGTGAAAGAGACCACACTGTGTAACCACTCTAGTGTTTGGAAAAGTAACATGATCAATCAACTAGACACACTCTAAACACTGCTTCATCCCATCATATGCTCAAAGAAGGATCAATACCAACAAGGATCACCCCAAATGTCTATCCATTTTGTACTGGCTAATTTTATGTTAACTTGACACATGCTAGAGTCATCAGAGAGGAGGCAGTGTCTGCTAAAAAACTGTCTCTGTAAGATTTTGCTGTAGGCAAGGCATTTACTTAATTAGTGATTGATGTGCAAGGGCCCTGTCTGTTGTGGCTGGTGCTGCTCCTGAGCTGGTTGTCCTGAGTTCTATAAAAAAAAAAAAAAAAAAAAAAAAAAAAAACAGGCTAAGCAATCCATGGGAAGCAAGCTAGTAAGCAGTACTCCTCCAGCACCTCTACATTAGCTTCTGCCTCCAGGTTCCTACCCTGGCTTCCTTAAATGGTGTATTATGATGTGAAAGTTTAAGTTAAATAAACCCTTTCCTCCCCTACTTGTTTTTGCTCATGGTGCTTCATCACAGCAATGATAACCCTAACTACGACACATTTCATTCCAAACATCTTATGAAAGTTTCCTAAATTAGACAGTACAGTGGTAACTCCCTTAGAACTCCTGCTACTCTCAAAGAATTTTTATGACCTTTCTTAAAAAAAAAAAAACATGCAGTCACTCTGCACATTCATTATTCCTCTAGGGTATGATATAACAAACTTGGAAGCCACTGTACAGTTAGGTGGCTTTGATGGCTGATGCTCTTCTAGCATCCTAGCTGCTCACATTCTCCTCACTAAGAGCTCAGAATGGCTCTTCTACTCTGAAATACTCATATCAGCCTCCTCCTCATCTTTTAGGCATGGTCTGCCACATACCAAAAGAACTCCAGATTTAGAACAGCAACTCTCATCTTTATATCTTTAGCCTTGAATATGAGTAAGATATGTTAGTTATCCTTAGTTCTGAGTTTTTTTCCATGTTTGCATAGACCTGGGAATCTGACCTAAGGAAAAGAAAACATAAGAAATCAAAGATTATAAGCATTCACCCTCCATTGACTAACTAGTTGGTAGGACCAAATGATGAGCCAATACCTTTTAGTAAAAATCTCTAAGTGTCAACTCTATGGAATAAGAGGTAGATGCAGAAGAGATTGAATACTAAGGCTTCCCTTCATTTTCAGATCATCGACTAACAGTAAACATAACTGAACTATTCCTAGAATAAGAACAAAATCAGGAAGATAAATACTAGTGCATTCCACAGAAAAACTCCACCTCAATGTCCACATGTGTTTGTGCATCATTGCTCCCCCATAGGATATGCAAATCTGCTATGCATTTTAACACTTGTTACTCCACTCACTTGGATTATTTCTATTCCATGAAGACTTTACTTAAATGTACCATAAAAGAGACTCTAAGAAAGACAATCATTCTCGTGACTATTTCTCAGGAATGAAATATGCCCTTTCCAAGGATATGAACTTGTTTACTATAAAGACTCACAAATAATTCTTCACTATAGACACAGCTAGAGTCTGGTGGGTTATTCAAAATAATTCTGAGAAAAGTAAAAGATAAAAGCCTCTCATTACTTTTCATATATTTATTTTCATTAGTTGTAAAAAAAATAATTTGCTTTAACAAAATATTTGTGTCTCCTTAAGCTGAGATGACTGGTCATGAGTCACCAAACTAGCTCCCAAACACTCACTCCAGTATACTCTCTGTTTACCTGAAAGGACCATTGTCACATCAGGGTAAGTAATCAGGTAAGTAACAGGTCGATACAATCAAATACAAATACAATACAAATCAGGTAAGTAACAAGTAAATACAATGCATTGTTTGGTTTCCTGATATACCTTTCATTGTGCTTTTCTATTTTGGTAGTAGCTGATACACAAAACAAAGCATGTCCCTTTATTTAATTTTCCCTTCAGTCAATTCTGTCAAACCGAGAAGAGAAGAAAAAAAAAAGCATGTTTTGATAGATCTCCTTGGAAATGATCTGACACCTGTCTAATTATAAGACATTGAGATGCAAAGAAGACTTTGAGCAGACAGTCATCCTATCTGCTTATCTGCTCTTGACAGCCTTCTCCAGCACTTTCTATCCTACTAAAACCTATAGGAAAAAGCCTTTGGCAGATGACCTTACTTCTGAATTTCAAAAGACGAATATGGAAAATGCACAGTGGTTCTTAAATACTGTGTGGTAGAGTATATCATGGGGTCTTTCTTGTCTAGAGACAAATGGACTTAATGAGTCATGCCTTCCAAACAAAAGATAATAATGGCGGATTAGTTACAGTGTTATTGTTGTGATAAAATATTACAAGCAAAGCCAACTTGTAAAAAGAATGTGTAGTTTATTTTGGCTTGTAGTCCTAGAGGGAGAATCATAAGAGCAGGGTAAGCATGGCAGCGGGTTGCTGGAGTAAGAAGATGAGAGATCTCATTTCAATGGTATTCAGAAGTAGAGAGCAATCAGTCAGCAGTGACGTACTTGCTCCAGCAAAGCTCCACATCTTAAGTCAATATATTTCAGAGATTCTTCCACATCAATGTTTATTGTAGCATTTTTCACAATATCTATGCTTGAGAATCACCTGAAGTGTCTGCTATCAGAAGAATGAAGGAAAACCTGGGTTATATGCACAATGGGAATTAAAGCAAAATGAAGTTATGTCGTTTTCAGGAATGTGGATAGAATAGAAATAGTCATACAAAGTGAGTTAAATCAGTCTCAGAAAGACAAATGTGCTATTTTTTTTAATTATGGGGGCCCAGATTTAATATACCTACACAAAATTCTATATGTATAGATGATATGAACGTACAAACTGTATTTCCTAGAGGAACAAAGGAGAATAATGGAAGAGAGAGTGACAAGAAAGAGGACAATTGAGTATACAAAATATGATCAAAGTACATTATAGACGTGGATGCAAATGACTTTATTAGCCTAGTATAATAAAATAAAATAATTTAAAAACCACCTGCAGCGCACAGGAGAGCGGGCCCTGAACCCCTCCTGGGTAGCACACTAGAGCTGACCCTTTTGCTGAAGGTACATGTGAGCCAGCCCAGAGGGTATGAGAGCAGATAGGAGAGCAGGAGAGCTGATTCTGCACCTGCCCGCCTCATTTGCTCCCTACAACAGTCAGGAGAGAGGGCCCTGTACCTTGCCAGTGCAAAACAGTAGAGCTGGCCCTGGTGATGTGAATATGGGGAACTCTTATCTGAGGATCCGAGAGCAAGAAAACTGGCCTTGCTCCTTGCTGTAGGCTGCATTGGGTGAACTAGGCAAGGAGAGCTTGCCCAGGTAGTGATGATTAGGGAAAGCTGGCAGGCTAAACTCAGTTACCACCCAGGCAGAGTAACCAGGCTATGAGTTGACCCATCCCAACATCACCGAATCTATGAACTATTAGAGAATGTAAAGGAATAAACCTATAGATGTAGAACAGCAAGATCTCCATGACACAGAACAACAGGATATCCAAGAGGATCCCCAGTGAGAGCCCATTATCGGTGGTGCCGCAGAAGCCAGAAGCCTCCTTGGAGTCAGACCAATGAATGATGATAATGAACACTTGCAAGTAAAGATGAACAGACTAAAGAGTAAATTGTGTGTCTCAACGGGCCACACTACAGCTTCCACGACAAGATTCTTCTTCTTTTTCTTTCTCTTTTTTTTCTTTCTTTCTTCTTCCTCTTCTTCTCCTCCTCCTCCTTCTTCTTCCTCCCCTCCTCCTCCTTCCTCTTCCTCCCCCTTCTTCATCTTCCTCTTCTTCTTTTTCTTCTCCTCCTTCTTTTTGTTTTGTTTTGTTTCTTTGTTTTGTTTGGTTCTTGGTTTTTCTTTTAAATTTGGTTTTGATTTTGCAGGAAGGTTGCAAGAGCAGAGGGCAAATTCGAGGAGACGGGGAGATAAATGGGATCGGAATACATGATGTAAAATCCACAAATAATTAATACAGGTTAAAAAAAAGTAAGAAAGAAAAAAGAAACTCTTTGGAAAAGAAAAAAAGAATTGTCATTTGCTTTTGAATACTAAGACCTTATTTGAGTTGCATTCCTCAAGTTTAAGAAGGCCGTGGTCATCGAGTCCCTCTTTCCTTCAACAAACATCTGCAGTTTTCAGTAATACTTTTTGGTCAGTAGTTGCTAATTCCACAGAGTTTCTATGTCTGATTTCTTGATATAATTTTTAATTTTAAACATATATAATCAAGAAAATATCACCTGAAGATGCAGTTAGCTAGTGCTTATTAGGGTGATACTGCCTTCTCTTGTTAGGGGATGAGGTGCAGTTGAAAGCTTTGTGCTTTTTAGTTTATGTTGATTATCGAAATAGTCTTCAAAATAAGATAGTTTTCTTCATGTCTGATCAAATTTCACAAGAGCTAAAAGCAAAATATGAAATATTTTCTGCAGTCTTAATTTCTACATATGCCTTTTCTATATATTCTTTTTAAATAATAACTTTTTAATTTTAAGAAATATAAAATAATTGTTCACATTAATTAGCTAATTAAGCCTCTATTTATATGGTGGTTAATACTGAGATATTTTGAATTGAAAATATTACAAAGGATGAAATTAAAATTCAGTCATAGAACGCCTAGCATTGAAGATACCGTAAAGTTTTATAATTTAAAGTACAGTCTTATTTGACTAAGGTATTTGACAGACAAAGGGATTTTTATTATGAAATTGTATATATCACATTTCAAATGTATTGTGAGATGCACTATAAAACAATTCAAAGTTATTCACTTCAGTCCTTGTGCCCCTGATATACCACTTACGGCAGAGTCTGACTTCATTATATTAAACCTTACAAGACGTTCCATATTTCAAATGCTTATACCACAAAACTGTGGCAATTTAGTTTACAAATGTGAAGACTTAAAAAGTCAGTTTAATAATGTGTATAATAGTACAGTGTTTTAAAACCATGTCAAGGATGTGCATCATTAACTAAGTTATGCTGCCTCGCGTCTAATCCAGTCCTTTAAGGCTTCGTGTGTGTGTGTGTGTGTGTGTGTGTGTGATGCAGTACTAAAACTTCATGGATTCAGTTCTCCTTGGTTAGCTGACTTCTTGTTTTCTTCCAAAATTAAATGCAAGATTCAGAGTTCATGGCATGAGGATGTGAGTATTCTTTGAGTCTCCTGGTCTCGAGCTCTTGTAGTGATTATTCTTCTCTAAGCAGTTCTGGGACTGAGTTTCCTGCCCCTCTCCCCCCTCACTCCCCCGTATATTGACAAAACTATATTTCCTTTGGCAGCTGGGTGTCCTGAGGTACCAAATCACCTGGACTTGCCTATAACATTTTTATTTTTGTTTCATTGACTTAAACTTGGATTTAAAGATGATTAAAATACTACAAGAAACTAAAAGAATTCCCGAGGAAAGAAGTGTTGATGTTGAAACATTAGAGTGCATTTATCATGTGTGACCTGTATAATACCCTCTATTGCATCCCTAATAGGGCCAAGAAGACAATCTATCCACTAAGACATTGGCAAATGCCCTAGTGAAGGGATGGCCAGAATACAGGAATGGGTCTGTGGTAGGTATCTACTATAGCCTGGGTGTGAATACAGCCTGTGGTGTCTGTCTGTCTCCTATACTCTGGATGTGAATATGTGATATGCTCCTCCTAAGATGGCTTCACCAAGTTAATCAGAATGGCATGATCTTTGAGAGATGATGCTAAGGTGTCAGGACTTAACCATCACTGACAAGGCATTACATTTCATAATGAGCACCAGACATGCATACTCTCGGGAAATCTAATCTATGCAAACACTTACAGTCGTTTAGCGTCAATGCTGTCCTTAAATTAAACCAGACAATTTGCTAAAAATTACCTTGTTTCCATAAAGGAAACAACTTCATTTCCAGTGGATGGAAACTCAACTGGGGCTTTTCCTGAATGCCACATTTGTTGGACTTCACATTTTTATTCTTGAGTCACATCACAGCTTGGACTTTTTATTTATTTATTTTTTACATGAATCCTGGGAAGCAGTCGATGAAATGTTTATCTTCTTTAGCATTTTCTGCCATTGTTTTTATGGGCAAACATGAAGATCTTTTTTTATTTCTTTTTTTTTTTTTTTTTTTTTT